>JAQZBX010042601.1:0-21966 GCA_029593785.1 Cabassous unicinctus
TGTATACTTAAACCCTCCACCCACCCAAAGCATACTGAACATCACAGAACATCACGAAAGAACAGCATCCCAAATTAAACCAGTGATCTAGCTCTGAAGATACCAATACTGCAGTCCCTGGACACCTACAGTGCTAATTACACCAACAGCCCTCAATACTATGTTGTCCATTAAATTGCTAAGCCTTTGGAAGAGGTGCCAACTTGAACATTGCCACACCCTTAATTTGAAGGATTCTGAGGTGTCTCTGTTTGTTTGCATTACTAGCTTCTGTTCAAAATGTGTCAGCAGAGTGATCAATTTGGTAGAGCTTCATTTGCTGGTGCTGCACACTAGCCACAACGAGCCTAGGAATGTGGAGATCACCTTTGTGGAATAAAATTAAACCACCTTTACACTAGGACTCTGATTTCATGAGGAAAAAATATATATGTCATTAAACTCTATTCTGCTGACACTAATGTTTCCATTTTATGCATTCCAGAGTAAATAAGGAAATAGAAAATATTGCTACCATTAGCAAAACATACAGGCTTTAAATTTTCCCTTTCAATTGCAAAACTCAACAAATTTTCCTTTCAATCTCTAAACTCAACAAATACGGCAAACTTATGAGCATGTTTATTTGTTTCTGAACATAAAAGTAGAGCCTTGTTCTGCAAAATTCCATCGTTTTATGAATCAGTTAATTAATGTGCTGCAATTTTCTTTTCCAACTTCTTCAATTACAGGTCCTCCTCAGCTTCCATCAGTGAGTCAGAAACCGGTCAATCAAATGAAAAATGCAGTAATTATTATAGTCACAAGCATTTAGTATAAGGAATTGGTTAAAGAAGTTTTGGAGAACTTTGAAAACAAAAAGGAACACTGAAGTAACAAAGAGTAACTTCAAAAGACAGTTATCTCCCATAGGGCTGGGAAAGTATGGGAAGAATTTGGTGATATTTGAACCTAGAAGCATGGAAGAAAGGATCCACAGAGTTGGAACTTAGAACTTTGGGGAAGCACATTTCCCAACTGATACTAGTGCCTCTGAGGGGATACAGTGAGGCTAGGTCTGGGAGTATTAAAGTGGAAAAAATTAAAAACAAAATGAGAAAGGAATAAACTGCTGCTGCCAGGGTAAAGGTCCTTCTTGGCTTTCCAGTTTCCCTCTAGCTGGAAACCCTACTGGTAGGAAATAACAGGAGCCAGCTGAGAAGGGAAAATGTAGTTTTCAGAGTCACAGCCCCAACATTATAAAGCAGACCATAAAAGGCGCTGAGAGATAATTGCTTAGTAACTGGCATACCCTTTTCCAGTTGAATAAGGTAATGCAGGACTGATATTTTTTAATTAGAGAAATCAGGTATTACTTTAACTTTTTAAACTTTTCACAAAATTTATTCATCTTTAATCCTGAAAATAGCTTACATATAAAAAATATTTTGCTATTTTTCTCTAAAAGTAGTCAAACTTCAACCATTATCTATGAGAGATGGAAAGGTACAGTGGACTTTACTTTTACACCTGGCTTCGTTGCTTATGAATTATGCCATCTTGGGTCACTTAATTTCCCCACTGAAACTTTTCTTATGTGTAAATGCAGTTTTAAAATGCCTACAAGTTTTTCAGAGAGGTGTTATATGGATCAAATTAGAAAATGGAAGAAAATGTTTTCTAATAAAAGAAGCAAATATTACTGCTCTTAAAAACCATAAAGATATGTAAGAATAAGGTGGCAATATAAATACAGACATTTGACTTTCACTCCATTCTGGCCCAAGATCTCAGTGAAATCCTGAGTGAGACAGGCTATAATCTCAGTGCCAGAATTGTGGAGAAATATCTTCTGAGTCTACTGTGGATAGAAAGATCCTGAGGGTTGATCAGCAAACACACAACCTGAAAAAGTACTGAAACTATGAGAGTACGATTCATAAATTCCCATAATTTTGGAGGAAAAATGGCTGTAGGCAAAGTGAAGGTCCTGGGTTGAAAGGAACCAACTAATCTACCAATTTCACTGCTAAGGATCAGTAGAATTTGAAAACAGTGGCAAAAAATGCTTCAAGGATGATGTGGCAGTTTGATTTTATTTATGAATTCCCAAAAGAGTTATTGATTAGGTTTGTAAACTGGTCTTTTTCTCTGGGTGTGATGCCCTTTTGTTGTATTAGATTCAGCTGAGACATTTGATTAAGTTATGTTAAGATTAGAGCTTTGATTCAACTACGTCATTAGAGTGTGACTCAGCATTAAGTCTCAGCCCCAGCAGTCAGCAGTCATCTTGCTCCAACATGTGGCAACAGACTTTGGTGAAGAAAGTAACTTACACTTTATGGCCTTGTGACTGTAAGTTTCTACCCCAAATAAATACCCTTTATAAATGCCAACAGAGTTCTGGTACTTTGCATCAACACCCCTTTGTCTGACTATACACCATCCTTTCTTCCTAACATCACAATGAATAAATTTTTTTCCCCTTAAGTCCAAGGTTAACAGCTTAGGGTGCCTGGGATACCATGTCCTTTCCCTAATTCCTTTAAATAGACCTTTTGTTTCATGTGGTAGCTACATTTTCTTGTTGACTTTTTTCTTTTCAGTCTTTGTTTAAGCAATCTCTAGTATCTTGCATCATAAAATACCCTTCCCCCATCTGACATCTCTTCCTATGGAGGCCCTATCCCTCTCCACCTCTTCATGGCTAAGTTACCTAAATGTGCAAGAAACACCTTTTTCACCTTACATTCTCTGGGTACAATTCTTTCAAGCTGTGTTCTGCTACTACTTATGCTCCATAGTGGCCTCTTTGTTGTTAAAAAGAAAGAAAACATTTTGGTTCCTTTCTTTCACTGACTTTCTACATCTTTTGACACTGCTGATCACACCTTCCTTCTTGAAATTCTCTTTTGATTTTCAGTCTCTTCTCTTATGTTAGTCTCTATTCTTTCCCAATCTCTTAGATGCCTGTTTTCTTACAAATATGGCCTTCTGATGTCTTCTCTCTCTTTAACCACTCTTTGCGATGAGATACTATATTAGTCAGCCAAAGGGGTGCTAAAGTGAAATACCAAAAATGGGTTGGTCTTTATAAAGGGTATTTATTTGGGGTAGAAGTCCACAGTTACCAGGCCAGAAAGCGTAAGGTTCTTCTCTCACCACAGTCCATTGCCACGTATTGGAGCAAGACAGCTGCTGACATTTGCCAGGGTTCAGGCTTCTTGGGTTCCTCTCTTCCTGGGGTGTTTCTCTCTGGGCTTAGCTCCTCTGGTTCCTCCACAAGGTCAGCTGTATACTATCAGGCAAACAGCTCACTTCTCTTCTCCTGGGGCCTTCTTTCCACCACCAAAACTCCAACATCAAAACTGCTTCTCAAAAACTGCTTCAACTCTGTTCTTGCCATGCCTTTTATATTTGATTCCCCACCCATCAAGGGGTGGGGCTCAACGCCCTACTGACATGGCCCAGTCAACGCCCTAATCATAACTTAATCATGCCCAGATTAACAGATCAGTTTACAAGCATGATCCAATTATATTTTTGGAATTCATAATTACATCAAACTGCCCAACTGCAACAGATACCAATTCCAATTGCTTCCATTACCAGCTCTACATTAATAACACCGAAATTTATATGTGTACTCTGGTCTTTCATCCAAACTTCTGCCTCATTTACCCAACTGCTTATTGTGATTTCCCACAACACTTGAAATGCAGCGTTACTCAAACATTCAGACTTCTAAAAATCTAATGTCTCCTCTTTTTTGTATCTTAGTAAATGTCTCCATAACCAGCACAGTTACTTAAGCTAAATCTTGAGTAATACGACTGACTCCTTACTCAGACTTAATGTCTATCCCGTCCCTACCCCCAATGGAGAAAGGAAGGAGATTCACTATAGGAATTATACAGTTTTTCTTTTTTAAAAAATGAAAGTATACAAATTCTCTCTAAAAATTAGTAACCATTAAATATATGGAATGTTTATACTTGACCCTTGTTAATTCATAAATTGTGCTTAATACATATATATGTTACATATATGGTATATAAACTATTACTTTTACTATCTCTAATATTACCAATATGTGTCTATTTGTGTGTATATTTGCGTGTATACACACATACATGTTTTTTTTTTTTAATATTACCTTAATTTGTCAAGCTGCTATGACAAATACTGCACAATAGGTTGGCTTAAACACCTGGAATTTATTGGATCTCAGGTTCAGAGACCAGAAGTCCAAATCAAGGCATTGGCCGGAAGGTTTGCTTCCTCCCAGAGCTGGTAGCATTCTGGCTGGCTGGCAAACTTTGTGTTCCTTCACTTTCCTATCTCATGGGGATGACCTCTCATTTCTCTTCCAGGCTCTTTCTGACTTCTGGCTTCTGGCTCCTCCCTGTGGCTTTCTCTATGTCTGAACTTCTAATTATCAAGGACTTCAGCATCCCAGATTAAAGCCCACTCTCAATTAGTTGTGCCACACTTTAAAAAAAAAATGTTTCTAGGATATGATTACTGCTTTCCTTTCACACTGCCACTATCTTTGATCAGGCTCTTTTCTCTCTTGCCTGGATTATTGCCTCAGCCTTTGAACATGGGCACCCTGACTACAATTTTAATTCATCCTCTTTAATTCACCCTCTATGCCTGTAGCCATGCTTACCTTTATGATACAAAGATCTGACCAAGTTTCTTTCCTACTTTAAGGCTTTTATTGATGCCCCATTTCCTCAAGATAAAGGGCAAACTTCTTGAACTAAAATAAAAGGTCACCTAATATACATAACTCTTGCTTATATCTCCACCTTAGTTTTTGCATTTCTTCAACAACTATGTTTTAACTTATTATTTCAATAAATTTGTACAGTTTACTCATTCGTTCAGTGAAGGTGGACTCAGCATCTGTGTCAAGCATTATTATATATCCTGAGAATATAGCAATGGGAAAATAAAATCAGACAAGTTTCCTCTCATAATGCTCAGATTGCAGATGGGATGCAGACAGAAGTAGGGAATGGTGACAGAGTGCTGCTGATGGGAAAGGCGACCTAGGCTTGTCAATTAAGAGCTTTCTGAGAAATTTGCATTTAAACAGAGAATGGCTTTGCAAAATTTGGTTAGATTTCAGAAGGTTTCATTGAATCAACTTACAAACTGGGGAGATTCCATTTGCCACAAGGTAAAGAGGAATTCCTCTGAAAAAGAGAGCGACTAGCTTTTATAGACAGAGCTAGGGAGTTTGTTGGGAGGAAATGTCCATTGGTTAATACAGACTACATTTCCTAATGTGGTTAGGGCAGACAGTTGCTTAGCAATGTGGAAGTTAGCTGGCATAAGAATAGGGAGTTGGTGATAACTGGTTGGTTTATTTAAATTCTATTTTCTGGATGAGCCAGGCATTTACAGGGCATACATTTACTTAAATTTTGGTTTCATTGACAATGGTCTTAGCACGGGTCCCTCCATGTTTGGCCTACTAGATTTTATGTATCAAGAGTGACATAATTTGATGTATATTTTTAAAAGATTACTATGGTTGCAATGAAGGGTGAACACTAGGGGCAAGAGTAGATCTAGAGAGACCAGTTAAGATACATTAGCAAAGGACAATTGATTTCTTTTATTGCCTACTTTTAGCCAGAATTTGTTCTAGAGGACTCTTCCTACACATACACACTTACTATGTTTCTGCCTTTCTGTAGTTAGTTTGACTGGGCCATGTGTTCTCACGGTTGAATCTTCTTATATCCTGTCTTCTCTCCTTTCATCACTTGCTTCCATCATCAAATAAGACATAGCCTAGATGTCTCCTTCTCTCTCTTCTAAAGCTTAGATAACATGTCATTCCTGTATGCTATCAGTTCTTGCCTCTCTTACAGTACATATCTGGTTTCCAATTTACTTTAATATTTCCTCCACTAGATATAAGTTCTTGTTCTATGTGGTATCTCCTGTATCTTATCACAGTGAATACGTGATATCTGAGCAAGATTAGAAGGAGTTATTCATGTAGATAAATCAGTAGATGAAAGAAGGAGATGGAGAGAAAGTAATTGCAAAGACTTTGAGGTCAGCAGGAGTTCCGTGTGTTTAAGGAGCAATCTGAGTGTAAGGAAACAGGGGAGATGAATGTGTTGATCCAGGCCAACAAAATACAGTTTCCCTTTTTATAATGTTTTTATCTTCATGTATAATTTAGCCCTTGCAATTATATATGGCATTTTGGATTACAAAATATGTTTTCATGCTCAATATTTCCATTTGCTCCTAATAACTGAAGCAGGTTAGTAAAGGAAATGAGGGAAGGCCAGGTGTCAGAACGGGGCCACGAGACCCATCAGAAAACCCCTAGGGAAGGCAGCTGCTTGGAAACAAAGCTGTAACCCTTAGAGCAGAAAAGCCTGCCAAGACCTTGGTCAGAAGGTCCCATTTGAAACTCCTGGGTTGTCCTGCCTGTCATTGCAATGACAGATACAGGCCATTACACATTCTGTCAAAACCTATAAAATTGTGTGGGGCAGAGTGTAAACTGTAATGTAAACTATTTTCTATGGTTAGGAGCAATGCTTCAATGTGTGTTAATCAATTGTAACAAATGTACCACACTAATGAAAGATGTTGTTAATGTGGGAAAGTGTGGGAGGGGGAGAGGGATGAGGCATATGGGAATCCCCTATATTTTTTTATGTAACATTTATATAATCTAAAGCTTCTTTAAAAAAAAAAATGAAGCCCTGGAAAATTCAAAACAGAAAGGCCACCCCATTGGTTTCCTGAAAGCTGACTGGTGAAGGTAGAAAGGTAATCAATCAGGAAAGCAAATACTTGAGATCCCTCCTTAATATGGGGAAGGAGGAGGCGGAAAGGCCTTAAAAAGGCTTCACCCCGGGGCCCCAAGTTGCCTCTCTCTTCCTGGAGGACAACCGCACTCACACCTCTGGTGTGTACTATCTCGTTTTGCTCTCATTTCTCAATAAGCTGTTTTACTGGCCACATTAACCTGACTCATCTCTGAATTCTTTATGGCGACATAGCCAAGAACCTAGAACCCAGAGCCTCTGGCAACATTCGCTTCTAGGAGCATTCCTACATCAACTTTTTCTCTTCCTATGCTTGAAACATTTCCAGATCCAGATTCATTTCCATTCACAAACCCCTTGTTTCCAGCCTCCTTTGTAAATAAACACTTTCAAAATCTCCATTTTTTAATTTAAAAAATCATTCTTATTTCTTTATATCACTACTGAAATTTTATTTTGTTCTTAAAATATAACTTCTCTTGACATCTCCAAGAGAAAGCATTCCATCTTCCATTTCAAAAGAAAAGGACCAGCATTCCTTACTGCCATTTGTCTATCATTGTTCTTCCACCATAAGTCGCTAAATTTGCCTTTTAAGAATTCACTTTAGTAAGATACAGACTATAGCTAATAGTAATACTTTGACGATGCTCTTTCATAATTTAATAAATGTTTCACAACAATGCAAAGTATTTGTGGTGGGGTGATGTGTGGGAGCCCTGGATGATGTTATGCATGTTTGTTTTTTAAGTTCACAATGTTTACTGAAAACTTATAGTTTATGTATGTTTATGTATGAATGACATACTTCAATAAATTGTTTAAAAAAAAAAAGAATTCATTTTAAGTGCTGATCCTTTCTTCTCTCCATCTTCAATAACATTATTTGTGAAGATAAAGAAACATTTACCTAGGTCTTCAATTAAATGAATGCTTGCTTCCTAGTCTTCCATCTTCTATCTGCGTAGCGATGACACTTAAATGTCTCTGAGTTCATTTACTCCCTAGATCTGAATTGGCTTTCTTTCACTCCACTTTATATATCCATAGATGTTCCCACTTTTTATAACATTTCATTATGAAAATCTCTTCTACTATTAAGATCTGGAACTCTGAATATCTTTACTTTAATAACAAACTCCTATTCTTCTTAAATATACTATCTTTTCCTTCTCATTTACTTTGTGGCATATGGTTCCTCGAGTCAGCTCTAATTTCCCAATTCATTATAATTCATCTATCTCTTAACCTAGTCTGGATGTATTGATCAGTCATGTAAAAGATGTGCTCTGAAGTTTTTTCTGCCTTCATTTTATTTTCACATGGAAGGCACTGTATCCATTCATTCAACAAACACATAAGGAACTTCTACTATTTTTCAGGCACTATTCTAGGTATGGGTTATTTAGCAGAGCCAAATAATGACTCTGCTGTCCTGCAACTTTAATTCTAGTTGGGGAAGATAGACAACAAGAAAATAATTAAATATGTATTATGGTAAGATGTGCAATGGGAGAGGAGCAAAGCAGGATAAGGGGATTGAGAGAAAATATGTCTATATATAAAGTAGAAGGTAACTGTTAGGTTTGGAGGGAAGCCGAGGAAAGGAGGTGTCTTAGAAATCAGATGGCGAGCTGAGGTTAGTTTAAACAAAGCCTCTAATGAGTTTAGCAAGTGAGCTGCGCCTGAAATGGACAGCAGCAGCGATGGAAGGGGGAAGAGAGTTTTATAACTCATTCTGGAGTTCAACTACAAAGGGCTAGTTTGTGATGGTTTATGCTAGCTTTGCAGTTTTAAGGTAGGGGCGAGATAACTGGTATCGGCTTTGTAGTTCCATTCGTGTCTCTCAGATTTGGGCTGCTACTTTTCTATGGATGAGAATGTTTGGGAAGGGAGCAGGGAATGTGCATCTGCAGGAAGAGGGGGGAGGGAGGAGGGATGAAAACGGGTGTGTGTAGGGGTGGGCAGGATGGGAGTCCTGGGCTTAACAGTAACCAAGTAAAGGCCTCATGATAAAGGAATATTTGAACAGACAACTGAGGATAGGAAGGAGTGAGCTATACAGATATCAACGAGAAGCAATCTGTTAGACACAGGAGATAAAAAGTACAAAGGGCCTAAGGAAGAAATGTGTTTGGCCTTCATGAGGACAAGCAAAGAGATCAATGTGATCAGACCAGGGTGAGCAAACGGGAGAATGGTAGGGAAAGCCTGCAGAGAGGTAGCATATCTACCTTGATTTTGTGTGTTTCTACTTTGCCATACCCAACTGGGCAGTATCCCGTAGTTCAGTACATTTTTTTTCTTACTTTTGGTCTGTTTATCATTGATTTCTAATTGGGAAGTAATGTTACTTTCTTCAATAATGGTCATCAATTATTTTACTTCTCTTATATTGACCTACTATCATGTTCTCCAAAATGAACATGCTTATCTTTCCAACTTTCTTACCCCTCATATGCCAGAATATATATAGCCTTCACAATTTACAGAGGAATACACAACATCCAAGAAGAATTTCCTTCAAAGTGTCTATCTGCACCCATTTTTTCCTTCCTTTAATTCTGTTCTGAAGGAAGGCAAAAAAGACAAGAGGAAGACTAGCATTTAAATTTTATATGTTCTTACTATGGGTTCCAGTATTACCTTTTGCATTCTTGTGAAATAGAACCTATATCAATCATTGTACATTGTAATCTTTTATTAATATTTTTCTACTCTATTAGAATGGATGCACATTGTGGATCAGTACTCAATCTTTTCCTTTTCTATTTTCTTAGCTCATAGTAAAATGAAGCACATATTCATATGTGGTCCGTAAAACTTCTGTTTGATGAATTCCTCTAGTGAAGGAGTAATTTACAGTTTACAAAGACAATCCCATATCTTTTTAATTTTATTTTCATTAAAAAATTTTCCTCCTGAATATTTTTGTTTTATCATTAAACCCAGTTATTTTTAATTGAAAAGATACCAATTGCCCAAAATTTAATATGCAATGTGGCAAAATTACCATGCCATTTTTTCAGCTGTAAGGACTTGTGATAAATTTCAAGGTAAAATCTTGCAAAGAAATGAAAGCAGACATTGTGACTTATGTTGAAATACGTTGTGCTGTAGAAGAGGCTTTTCGTCCGCGACAAAAAAAAAATGTTTAAAAGAGGTAGACTTTTTGTTTGTTTTACAAACCTGAAGTCCCACAATTTACAAAGCCTTATATCTTAGGATATGGAACTAATCATGTTTATTTAATAGGCTGCTAAAATTGAGAAATATCATTTTTATTCCTTTGCTTCCAAACTATTTTACAATTCAGTTATTTCATTACTTACTATATTGATCCTATAAAAAAGTGTTCCTTACTTCTTCAATTGATTGCAAAGCATATTGCTGTTCAGAAGTCTCAAGAACTCAAGGTCAGCACAAAGACTTACACAAAGGTAATAAAAATATTGTGCAAACAAAAATTGTATTCAAAATATCCCCAAGCTACAAATGGATTGCACAGTAATCTCAAACAATATGTGAGAGAACATATTTCTAGCTCAACAAGTTATATACAAGCTGTTCCTTGGAGTTGTGATGAATTTGATTTATAACTGAACACTTTATTGGACCACTCAAAATTGGTATGTGTGCTGATATCATTGCCCAAAAGCTCCCTGTAAGGGCTCAGTGTTTCAATTTTCTCATACATAAAATGTGTCTTAATAATTATAACAATAATCATCATAATAAGAATATCAGTAATAATAAACATAGCATTACTTCCTGATCCTTAACTTATAATAAAGAATAAAATAAGAAGTAGCCTGATCTTGATACTTTTCAAGTGTCATGACAAGCATTAAGAAAGATTATTTTCTTTTTCTGACATGAATATTGACATTGATTAGAAATAAATTTTCAGTGAAACTATTTTCCATAATTCTGTAATCATGGATATTTGCATTTGTTCAAACCCATAGAACTTTACAACACAAAGAGTGAATCTTAATGTATGTAAATTAAAATTTCATTTAGGAGGAGGGGCAGCCCAGAAAAGATAGCAGACTATGTTAAAAGAGTCTAACTGTATTACACATATATGAAAGGGCCTCACTGTAAGAGGAGGGGGGAAAGATGTTAACCCAAGTAACTTTGGATATGATTGGTGTCTGTAAGACTAAAAGCAAAAGTAACCCCACATAAACACTGTATTCTAGTTGATAAAATTGTTTCCTGCAGGGGTATGTGTTAAAGATTCTAATTCTGCTATACATGTACACAGACATAGAACAGTTAAGCAAATGGTGGATGGTGAGAGCCAGATTTCTCACTGTTGGAGTGGTAATTTACAGATAAGCAGGGTGAAGAAGCTAAAATGACCTATATGGTAGTGGATTATAGTTGGAGACATTAGCATGAACTCATGTTTATACCTCAATACGGGTACAGATTGTTATACAGAGATACATGGATATAAATACAGATATGTGCATATAAACAAATTAGTATACAAATGTACTTTTCTTCATTCTGTCAGCTTAGATGTTTTAAAAGAAATGACATCCCAGTAGCAAAGAGCCCATCTGGCTTGTTTTTAATAACATTCTCCATTAAAAGGAAACAGGACTCCTGGAGTAATGGTTAACTCTAGGACTGGGGCAGGAAATATACAAGATGAATCCGGGGCATCTTACAGAGCCAGAAAGTGAGGAATGGTCAAAACAAACAAAAACAAATAAACAAACATTGACACACAACGATGGGGATATGTCAAAGGAACACAGGAGCCAACTGAATGAATTCTCAGTGGCCAAAGCTGGAATAATTTGGACAACAAAACAAATAATCATGAGTCCATACTGATACAATTAAATGTTTGAATAAATAAACAGGGGAGAAGAGACAAATCTCCTGTGCACAATAATTCCAAATAAATTATGTAGATACTCCACCCTTAAGAAGGGAGGGGGAACATAATGACTTTCTTCCAAAAAGTACAGATTGGAGAGAAGGAAGTGGGAGAGTAACTTTATAGTGGAGGAAAGTGGCAAACACTACTTAGCCAGGTGATCAAGGTCAACATCAATAGCCATAACTCATGTTAATAGTATGTACTCTTTATATGATATGATGAAAATGGAACTTTACCTCTGAAAGTCTCCCCCAAATCTATAACTCCAATGTAATCATGAGAAAAACATTAGATAAATTCCATATAGAGGACCATCCTACAACATACGTGTCGCAAAAAACAAGGGCAAAAATTAAAAAAAGAAATAAAATAAAATAAAAATAAAAGGAAAAAATAAAGGCAGTCTGAGAAAATGTCACAGCCAACAGGAGCCTAAGGAGCAATTACGATTAAATTAGGATACTGGAATAGATGTTCAACAAGGGAAACTGTATGGGGATGTAATATGGGAACTCACTGTACTATTTGCTCAATTTTTCTGTTAATCTAAAGCTATTCTAAATATAAAGCTAAATACAAAAGTAACTTGGATATTACCTAAAATTTCCATTCTGATATTCTTGATTGGCATTTCACTTTCCTTAGAAGGTTTATACAAACAATTGAAGTTCCTTGCATACTACTGAGAGTTTTCCCACCATGGAAAATATCTGGCTTCATATTCATAAAAGATATAACTATGTTTGTGTTTAACACCTCAGCAGACCATAGGTCTACAGATTTGGATACTTTGTTGTAAGAAATAAGAATGGAAGGACATGTAAATATTTCAGTTGTTATTCAATTATTTAATTTAAGTAATTTCATCATAAGGTCTAGCTCAGAAAAAAATTGTGTAAGAGTAATAGAAAGCCTGTTAAAACAGGAATATGAATTGCATGTGATGTTTAATGATGCATTGATAGAAAATATCTTTTATTGAGCATTGTAATGAATGAAATCATTTAAACCCATTCTTCATCCATTGCATGTGAAAGATATTCCAAACATGAAACAAGACTGTTATCCGACAAAAAAGAGGAATAACCAATTGAATGCTTCCGATTTGCATTATATTACATATTTTAGCATTTTCTATTTAATATAATATCATTTTAAAGATCATATCATATGCATATCAATAAACATCTTTGAAATCTTTTAATAACCATCTCTGTCTGGAATAGCAGTAGAAGGATTAGCTTGGGAAATAGTATTGTAATTAAGGTTGCTTTGAGTTGAAAGGAGTTCAAAGGAGATTAATTTTAAGCTTTGAAAACCCCATGACACCTAGTATGGTGGCATGTATCCTAAAGCTAATCTAATTACTTGATGACAATCCTGTATTGAAGCTTATTTCACCTAATTGTTTTCACTTTTCCTCTTTGGGGACTCTATGATCTGAAGCAATGTTAGGAATATCTTATTTTGCTAAATGCAACTGAATCTATTCTTTGAAGTGAATCAGCTGGTCAACAGTTTTCTTTAGTTAAATAGTTAATTTGAATATTTTCAATTAATTTATTGAGATTTTGAGAAAGTTCACTTAATAAACATAATATAAAACATCCTATATGTATTTGGATACTGATGCAATTTCTGTTATGGTAGCAAAAATAAAACAAAGCAAAAATATTAAACAAATCTCAGTGGTTTTAAGCAATAGTGGTTTACTATCTTCAAAGTTCAGTGTGAGCATCAGCATCTGTCCAGCCGAGTGATTATCCGTGCAATGGCTCATTGTGGTACCTCCACACTCACACATGTTCCTGTGATCACAGAGTCAAAAAAGAGCCCACTGGGAAGTTGAGCAAAAACAGCTAAAAGTTTCTACCCATAATTGTCAAACGTAAATTTTGTTCATTTTTAATTGCTCAGTTCGTCACCTGACCATATCTAACTTCACAAGTGGAAAGGTGAAATCATCTCATTTGCCTGGAAATAGAGGGAAATAGAATATCAATGAAATTTCGTAATATATGCCCCAAATCCCTAGTGACAAAAACAGAAATCTAACTTACTTCTCATTCTACCTTCCATTTTAGGTGGATTCCATAGAATGATTACAGCAGTCGTTTTCTTGATCTCTTTATAAGCGTGATAAAATCACTTGACAATAAGCATATTCTCTATTCTTTATGTCCATCACATTAGGCAACTGGACAATTGGTGATTATAATTTGCATATTTATTCTCCATTTCAGTCAACGGCTTTCTTTGTGTCTATTAAAATTCTCTTAGGACACATCTCTAGAAATTCCAAATTTGTAGATCTAGGTTGTAGTTTGTGGATTACTACTTCAGATCACCCATAAAGAGCCTGATGAAAGCGGTTCACAAATATTTGAGGAACAATGATCTAGTGCCATGAAATTCTTATGTGCTTACCCAGTTGAAAATTAAATTCAACTGTACTTTTTATCCCACATGACAGTTGAGGGTTTTCATTAAAATAGGAGTGGAGGGTCCTACAGCTTCCTCTGCTGCTTCTTTTTCTTTAAGAGTCAGCAAAGTTTAAGTAGAAAGAATAGAGAATTTGGAGAATGACAGAATTGGAATTGAATCCTGGTTAGTCTATTTATTGTCCATGTGGCATCGAAAAAGATTTTAGCCTCTCTGACTTGCAATATCCCTCATTTTTAAAGAGAGATTACAATACCTACCAAAAAGACATAGACAATAGTCATGCCGTTCAACATTTATTGTGTGGTTCCAAAGCAGGACACTGCTTTAAATAAATAGGAAAATAAATAAATTATCAATGCTGAAGAATTTTCGATCCAAGAATAGATAAATAAAGGTACATAGGAAAGTAGGGGTAGGGAATAGGCTTTAGAGAAGTAAAGTAAAGTAAAGTAGATTGCTAAGGTCATAAAGCTAAGAAATGGATTTGAGCATGGATTTGGATCCTGGCAGTCCAACTCCATGACACTAAGGAGACAAAAACAAACAAAAACAAAGCTACATCTGTATTCTAAGGCATTTGCTCTTTTCCTGAAGACTATGGGGAACCACTGAAAGAATTTAAGCAGAAGACTAGTATCAGATTTCAATTTTATAAAGAGTATTTTGAAAGCAAATATTTGGTTTGCTTTTTTTGTTTTGTTTTGTTTTCTCTTTTGAGGGAAAAAATTCTGAAATCAAAGAGAACTGTGAAAGAGCTACTGGAGTAATCCGCCCAAGAAAATGAAGGGATTACACTTAGATAGTTGTAACTGAAGAAAGAAATATTCTCCAGGTTATGCAGTATTTGATCTATAGAACTAAGTGATTAGCTACTAGGAATTAAAGGATAATGAGTATTAAAACTTGGTTCCCAATTTTCTGTCTTGGAAATTGGATTCTTGATTTTCACAATCACTGAGGTTGAAAAAAAAAACTACTGGAGAAAACCGTAGATTGAGGGGAAGTGATGGTGCATTCATCTTTGGACATGGTAAGGCTGAGATTCAGTGTAACAGTCATGCCACACCAGTCCAAAAGAGTGTGTGATATGTGTTCTGGAGCTCAAAATGGGTGAATTAGACTAAAAGTACCAGAAGGATTTCATCAACATATGGTGATGAAACTATATATGTGTATAAACGTGTCCATGGATAGTGAGCAGAGATGAAAAAACAAAGTGTTAGAAATTTAACATGTAAGTTGAAGTGACGAAACATGGGTAAAGATTAATATTAATACCAGATAAAATATACTGCATTTTCACAGTGTTTCAGGCACTGTGCTAAGTGTTTTATGTAGAGTATCTCTTTAACGTTTATTTCAGCCTTATGAGGTAAGTAATATTTTCATAACCATTTATTAGAAAGGCAATTGAGACTTAATGATATTAAGAATCTTCCCAAATGTCACATATCTAAAGAATGAAGAACATAGACTTCAAACTAAGCACTTAAGCATTCTGTTATTCTGCCTCCGAAGAATAACCTGAGAGGGAGCAAGAAAGAACAGGAGCTGCAAATGTTTAGAGCAAAAAGAAAAGAAGTATCTGGAAATTTTGATGCTGGTGAAGAACAGTACGGTTTTGAAGTTAGAGAAAGGACAAGCAGTTGTAGCTTGAGTAGGATAGTGTACATTTAAGACTTCAAGGACAGAGCAGTTAAGGAAATGAGAAGATTGAGGGCGTGGTAATGAGTCTGTGGATGAAGTAGGACAAAGGTGAAGGTTAACAGAGCAGAGAATAGAATAGATCAATAAGGCTGTGTTCCTAAATGTTGCATTCATGGAATTCAGGTCAGGACAGATGTTGAATTGAATAATATCTTACTATTAATATCTTCAGAAATCAGGGATAGGGAGCAGGATGTATCTATACATGAGAAGAATTAGATGGTGTATTCATTGAAATTTTCAGACTTTTCTCTTAGACCTCTCACTTAAGTGCTCAGACCCAGTATTGATCATTTTTTTCTTCTGTTAAGGCAAAAAAAAAAAAAAATATAGACAACTACCAAAGAAGTTAAGTCGATTCTGCTTCTGTGTCTAATTCTTTAGTTTTCCTGTCAACACCCTCAGCCTTTGTTGACCTTCTGCCTTTGAGAATCTTCTGAGACTCTTGAATTATCTGTTTAACCTGACCTTGGGGTGTTTAACCTCCAGGCTTTATTTAATATGTTCTGACTAATGCCTAGTCCTGACCCTCTTAATCATAGACTAGACCGCTACCCTACTGACCCGATTCACTGCATCCTGCAACTTTCTGCCCCTTTAGTCTCCTTGGTCCTGACCTTGCATATTCTCTTGGCATTTCCTATAGGGTTCTTGGCTGCCTAAGCTGGATGTGAATGAACATTTCATGTTTCCCTGGTTGAGAGAAAGACTTCTACTTGTTCTGGGTTAGAAGAAAATTCTATAAGACTAAAGTAAAATATTTCCTTAATAATAATGTACCAACTAAGCCTTATGCGGTTTAAGTCATGTCCCTTAAAAATAGAATTTGTATTCTTAAATAGATTTACTGATATACTTTGGAGGATAAACAGCTCTGATTTAGCATGAGAGAATTTTGGATTTGCATCTCTGTAGGGCTTTGGCTTTTATATGCTCCTTTCATTATGAAATTAATTATTTAAATAATTACAACAATGTAAATGAACCAGCATCTCAAAATAGAACCCAATTTACTTCCTGCTAGTCCCCTAAGGGGCCTTTTTCTGTAGTTCAGTGTAACCATGCTTCTGCTGCAAATCACCAGTTTGCGTTTCCTGCTTTATGGATTAAGCACTGCAGGAGCCATAATGTCCTAACTACTTTTGTTTCCCCTTCTTCTCTAGTGCCATGTTAGTATTTTACCAACAACTGACAAGGTTTGGTAGGAGACAGGAGGTGAGAACAGCTTGTCTGCAGGGTAATTCAGGTTAAATATATGTACATTTAATTATTTACACTTGGATTTGCATATTGTAATTTGGAGTTCTGGAAAGGCATTAGAATCTTAGTTTATTGCTAACAGCATGCCACTTGGTTTTCAGAGAAGAGTTGATATGGGGCTAATGAGATTTAGTATGGGATATTTGGCTTTGCCTGAAATTGCCTTCTTCACTCAATAAGCAGTGAGATTTCACTCACTAAGTCCCTTATCTTAGGGATATTGCTTTAAACTGAGACCCTTAATGCTATTAGGTGATTAAAGAACTAAGTTTTGAAATGCATAACACCTTTTACTTGTTAAAATCTTGGAAGAAGCAGAATGAGGTAAGTACTGACTGGATTTGTGTGTTTGTGTAGCGGGGTGGTTAGAAGACGAAAGCAGAATGGTAGATAAAGAAGGAAATATATTTATACAAAAATAATTTTGAAATTCTTACTTAAATGGCATATGGACAAGGATTGTACACCTTGCAGCAAAAAAGGTACCAACTTATGAGCCAATCAAAATGGGTGCTACCTAATAACCACAGGTAAAGGTAAAAGCTTAATCAACTCTTCTTCACTATCTATTTAAAATAGTTTAGGTTATCAAACTAGTCATCACCTAGCACAAATCAGGCTATGAGATTATGTAATAGATTTAATAGGGGGAAGGAATAAGCTTGGAAAAGCCAACAAATGATGGTTTTGTTGCTCCATATTGGGGAAATCCAGGAGCCCAGGAGCACCACTGAAACCCATAGAAATCAGAAGAAGTTAGCAATATGGGTAGAGAAAGAGTTTGAAAGGGACAAATCAAAGGCATGGAAGATCGGCCTTATCTACTTTTATCAGTTTCAGCCATATTTGCAGCTATTTCAAAGACTTTTTTTGTAGTGCAAGT
Organism: Cabassous unicinctus; assembly: GCA_029593785.1. Classification (NCBI taxonomy): domain Eukaryota; kingdom Metazoa; phylum Chordata; class Mammalia; order Cingulata; family Chlamyphoridae; genus Cabassous; species Cabassous unicinctus. The sequence goes on from JAQZBX010042601.1 coordinate 17,984, forward strand.
AGCATATGAATTTAGGTATTATATGACTGTTACTGAAACACAGAAAGATATTTTTTCACCCATGGAGGCCGCATTTCCCAGAAACTAAGGCAGCTGGTAAATCCATGAGGAAAAAGAAATGCACAAGAAATAGGGAGCTGGGAAAAAAAATTTTTTTTTTTGAAAAACATTCTGTCATAACATATCCCCTTAGCTTCCATGTGTCTTGATTGCCTTTCATATATTTTTTAGTCTTTGTGACTCTGTGTGATAGCTCAATATTATCTTCTGATTCATCAACTCTTTCCTTGACTGTACCTATTCTTGTATCATGTATTTTAACTTTTTTCCCCTTACTTTTAGTGATTCTGTTTTTATCTCTAACATTTTAATTGGCTTTAACACAGCCAGTTCTGCTTTTTTTTATTTCTACCTTTTTTTATTTCTACCTTTTTTTAGTTCATATTGTGAAATGTAAGTTATACCTTCATTTATATATTTGAATATGCATAGCAAACTGTTTTTAAAAGGTTTGTTCAATTACTTACTAAAATAAATTGCATCAGGAGAGAATTTATTTCTGATTTCTTTGTTGTTAGCTGGTTTTTGAGGAATTACATCTCTGCATTTGTTTTTGAATTTTATATTTTACATTCTTTGTTATTATTCTTTCTCATGCTCTCTCCCTTTCTCTTCTTTACAGGTTTCCAGTTAAATGATTTTGCAGTTGACTTCACCAGGACTCCAGCTTCCCCAATCAAGGGCCAGATAATGTGACAGCAATTGTTAGTTTCATAAGTCACAGTTTTTAGGTGAATCCAATTAAAATGCAAGAAGAAGGCTTGCCACAGTTCTTGGTCTGCAAGGTGTGTTTGTGCTGTTTGAGCTATCTTACTTCTCCAAGACCACAACTTTCTACAGGTTGTAGCCCCAAGCCTTTCCACAAATGGAAGAAATCTTAAGCCAGTCCTGGCTTCATTCAGTGATTCTAGTTTTGGCCCCTTTTCTTGTATAGCACACTTTCAATGACCTTTACATCATTATAAATCCAACCCAAATGTTGCTACTTATTTCCAAATATTTAGGCAAAAAACATATCAGATCTAAAGAAGGACATTTCAGAAAGATAAAGGGATAACCCATGAGACAGAGATATCAATTCAAAACCTGCATGCATCCCATACCAGAGCTTCAAAATATATAAAGAAAAATTTTATAGAACTAAGTAGAGTAGATAAACCCACACTCATATATGGAAAGTAAAGATAATATGTGGAAACTTAACTATACCTCTCTCTGTAGCTGAAAGAGTAAATAGAATAACAGCAAAAAATTAGTAAGGAAACAAAAGATTTGAAAACCACAATTAATTAACTTGACCAAATTGGCCAAAATGGAAGAGCATTGCGCCTGACAATGACAGAAAACACATTCTTTTCAAATGCATATAGCACTGTTATTAGCATTGATGATATGCTGGTTCATAAAATAAGCTTCAATCAATTTCAATGAATTGAAATAATTCAGGTTATAGTCTCCGGGAACATTAAAACAGGGCATAAAATCCCCCAAAGCTGTAAAATTATGCAATACATTTCTAAATAACCTAAAGATCAGATAAGAAATCAAAATGGAAATTAGAAAATATTTCAAAATTGAAATATAAGTGTACATGTAAAGTTTCTAAGATTCAGCAAATGTTTGCATAGAGAGAGTTCTGAGGCATAAATTTATATTTTGGGAAAAAAGTCAGGTTGAAAATTGGTAATAATAAATCACCCATGTCAGAAATGAAAGGGAACACCACAACTAATCTTAAAGATACTAAAATGATCTTAAAGGATATTTAGAAGAGCTGTATGACAGTCAATTTAACAACTTAGATTAAATGGATAAATAGTTTAAAATACACAGCTTACAAAAGATGACAAGAAGAAATAGAAAAAACGTAAAATAGAAATAGCTTTGTATTCATTTTTAAAAAATTAAATATGAAATTAAATATCTTCTTACAAAGAAAACTCCAGATTCAGATGATTCACAGATTATTTTGCACATTTGAGAAATAAATAGCATCAAATGTATACAAAGTCTTCCAAAAAAAAGAAAAAGTAGAAATCCTTGCAAATATATTTCATGAGACCAGAAAAACCATGATACTAAAACCTTCCAAAGACATTAACAGGAATGAATCAACAAACAATTCTTGTTCATTAATAATATGTAATATTCTAGACAAAATATTAGCAAATTGAATCCAGTGATATATAAAATAACATAAAATGTTATTTATTGCAGCAATACAAGTATGGTTTAACTTTAAAAATATCCGTCTATTGGAAATTCTGTTCCTGCTTCCTGACATTGGCCTATGACTCCTAACAGACTCTCCTGCAGAAAAGAACTTCCATCTTTGGACAAAATATTTTTAAAATGCTAATTTAAGGCAGCAAATGCAAGCAGATTCTAGAAAGTAGTTGATACTTGGAAGAAGAGTATAGCATGGACTTCTTTTACAGCAAATGCTAAAAGAAATTGTTCAATATGAAGGGGAATAATGACAGGTGGAAACATAAACATGCATTAAGGAATGAAAAGTATAGGAAATGGTAAGTATGGAGGTGTGGTGGTTTGAATATAGGTACCACAGGAAAACAAGTTCTTAAACTTCATCCATGGGTGTGAGCCCATTGTAAGTAGGACTCTTAGACTCCTTTATTCACTTAAGGAGTGGCCGACCTAAATCAGGATGGGTCTCAATCCTAAAATTGTAGTCTTTTATAAGAGAAATGAAATTCAGATGGAGAGAGGAAGTCACAAAAATAGCACTCAAACTGGAACCCAGAAGAGAAGGGAAAGACCAGGAGACACACTGTCTTGTGCCTTGCCATATGACAAGGTAAGGCCCAACCATCACTGGCAGCCAGCCCCAGAATGCCAGTCTTCAGGGAGAAAGCATCACCTTAATGATGCTTGATTTGGACTTTTTTCCTAACTTCAAAACTGTAAACAAATAAATTATCATTGTTTAAGCCAAACCATTGCATGGTATTTGCTTGAGCAGCCAAGAAAATTAAAACTGGAGATAGTTTTAAAATGCTCTTATTCTTTATAAAATACACAACTGTTTAAAACCAAATTATAAGATCATATCATGGGCTCTTTCTCTCTCTCACTTTCTCTCTCTATATATGTATCATGGATATGAAAACTATAACATCTATAACATTAAGGACCAATTAAGAGATGGTGGGAAGAAAAAGAAGGCATATATAAGGTTGAAGGTTTTCAACATTTTGCAAGAGGTATTACCATATTGAATCTAGACTGTGAAAAGTTAAGAATGTGTATTGTAATCTAGATATAAGTTAACATGGAATTTTTAAAATGAAATAAAATAATCCCAATATGTAGTAAAGGAAATATGTAATTTAGCATTTCCCATTTAAAAATATATGTCTTTTAAGTGTTTTTTATTTGTAAATTTCTCTTCTTTTCTATTAAGAAAAGAAACACATGGAAATGATTCCTATCAGTCAGGATAATGTTTACTCTTTGGGAAGATAGAGAGCTGAAGTGGAAATAAGGCACATTGAGGGGATCCTATATAGCTGGACAAGTTGGATATCTTAACTTGGGTGGTGGTGACAAGCCTGTTTGTCTTATAATGACTCAGTAAGCTATAAATTTTTGTTTGGTTTTTGTATCTGTTTTTTACCATAAAAAGCTTGAAAATACCGATTTTCTTTCACTTTACAGTAAAATAGAATTAGAACTTAAAAAAATTTTAAAATAGTTAAAAGAGAAACAGCATGTCATTGTTCCCCAAGGCTTTTTTAAATATTAATTTGAGCACATTCCAAGCTGTCATTAATTATGAGTATACTATAGGAAACACGTTTTAGAAAGGGGTGTGGGGAAGAAACCTGGGAGTTTTATGGCAAGAATTAATATATCTATGATATTTTGCTGAGCTAAGCAAACTAGATAGTCTTTATTTCTTT
>JAQZBX010042602.1:0-21956 GCA_029593785.1 Cabassous unicinctus
GTTCATGAAGTCTGCTGTTGGAGAAGGCATGACCAGAAAGGACCACACCGACGTGTCTAACCAGCTGTATGCATGCTACGCTATCGGTAAGGATGTACAAGCCAGGAAAGCCGTAGTTGGAGAAGAAGCCCTTACCTCAGATGATCTTCTTTACTTGGAATTTCTGCAGAAGTTTGAGAGGAACTTTATTGCTCAGGGTCTTAGGAAAACCGCACTGTCTATGAGACTTTGGACATTGGCTGGCAGCTGCTCTGAATCTTCCCCAAAGGAATGCTGAAGAGAATCCCTCAGAGCACCCTGAGTGAATTCTGCCCTCGAGATTCTGCAAAGCACTAGCTGCTACTTCATCGCTGGCTCTGTGCTCTTGTGAAATACTGGTTCTGTTTTCTTTATTCCTTTTGCACTCGCCCGTCGCCACCTTGGTGTTGGAGTTTACCGTGTTACCCTATAATTAAAAACAAAGAATAGGTAACATATTGTGCCAGTGTTCCGACGTTTTAAACTGATAAGAGACTTCAAAATATCTCCTATTCTGACAGCCTGGATCATCTTTGCTTTGTTTAAAATAGCTGCAGGGATGGAGGTGAAGTTTTCTTATTGACGTGTGTATTTGTACACAGTGGTTTAGTCAGTCACTTAATTATGTCCTCATTACTTGGGTCTCGTAGGCCTTCTCTCTCAGTCCCCTCAAGAGCATCACTTTCTGAAGTTACAGTGCTTTGGTCTCCAAGTCAGGGGCAAGTGCAGATCTGAAAGAACCCTCCTTTCAGAAGGGCCCCGAGGCGCTTCTGAGCACTGGCTTTTGGATTGTTGGTGTGCCTCTGAGCCTGTACTGCTGCTCCAAGCAGATGGTTTTTACTGTCCACTTGCACTTTCCTACTTAGTGAAAAGATTAACAAAAGAAGTTTTCTCCTTATTTTTAGTACGTGTCAGTTGGGACTCCTGTGTCTTGCAGTTATCCTTCTGAGTAACAGAATCATGCAACTTTTGCACAGCTGGCATTTGTCTGGTAATAGTAAGATGCCTGGTCTTGGTAATCTTTACTTGATTTCCATGCAAAAGAATCACATAATTAAAATTTTCTTCCTTGGAGAAAATTGGGTGCAATAAAAAGAAGAAAGAAAAATCTACATCTATTCCACATTATGATGTGCTAACAGTGGTTAATGTTTCTAGAGTATTTACCAGATGCTGAAGGCAAGGTGGAGAGGAGAAAGGTGACAACTCATATGTTTATGGATATTTTATTAGACTCTGTTAGAGAGCAGCCTTTGGAAATCTCCTGTTTGTTCTTGCTTTCTGACCTATTTCTGCCTTTTCAGGGTAATCTTGTGGCACAAGTGATAGCATTTAAAAGCTTTAGAATTTTAATTCCTGCTCCTTCCTGCTGCTAGCCCTGAAACTATCTTCTATGCAGTCCTGCCATGTCTACTGTTTGGTCTCTTTGTGTTCTTTGTTATGTGGGTGCAATAGCAACTTCTGTACTCTGCATTCCATCTTTCAAGTTGTGTAAAATTCTTCACTTTTTTTCTGATGGTGTGTGTGTGGTAGAGTAAGCATGATAATATTTTAATGTAGAAAATGTGACATCTGGATAAAAAATGAAATAAATGTTAAATTAAATGGCAAAAAATTAAATAAATAAAAATAAAGGACAGATTTTGTTCAACCAAGCCAGAGCAAAGTCTGAATTATCTTTTTTTCTTTCTATGAAAATGATGTTGCAAAATAATTGTCATATGATGACATGATCAAGACTGTGCATCCAAATAATATAGAAAAAAATACTATAAAGGTATGCCAGGCAGTTAATAAAAATATTGTATTAAAGCATAAATCCATCCAAAGTGTACAATCAATGGTTTTGGTATAATCACATAGTTGTGCATTCATCACTTCAGTCATTATTAGAGTATTTTTATTATTCTAATAATAATAACAAAAACAAAAAATAGACAAAAAAGAAAATGACAGTGCAAACATTTCATGACTATTATTTTCTAATCAGAATTTTACTTGGTAATTTACCATTTTAATAAAAATACTGAAACAACTAAAAAATATTGTGTTATTTTTCTAGACTTTGTGATGCTTGTGGCATTTGGCAGCTTAAAAATATGTAATTTGTGGTTATTTCTCTTTCTAAATACATATTCACTTTTTTCAGTTTTTAAAATATTTTCAATTAGAGAAGTTGTAGCTTACATAACAATCATGCATAATGTGCAGAATTCCCATATATCACCCCTCCAATACCTTACATTGTTGTAGAACATTTGCTACAGATTATGAAAGAACATCATCAAAATATTACTACTGACTGTGGTACATAGCTTACATTTGGTATATTTTTTCCATACACACCCTATAATTAACACTATGTATTAGTATGTTACATTTGTTATAGTTCATGAGAGAGCACTCTCATATTTGTACTGTTAACCACAGTCCATCATCCGTCACATGGTTCACTGTTTTATACAGTCCTATGCCTTGTACAATCCACCCAAAGTGACCACTCAGTGGCTCTCACTTTCATCACAGAATTGTGCAGTCATTGCCTCAGTAAATTTTTGAATGTTTTCCTTAGTCCAAATGAAAAAAATCCCCCTATTATTGACCCTTAGCATTGACATAGTAACATCTTTGACATTGATGCAAGAAAATTACAATATTAACTCTAATAACTGTAGTCATGAGTTACATTAATTGTATTTTTCCCATGCATCACCATATACTTTTTTTTTTTTTAGGATGTACTGGGGATTAAACACAGGACTTCATACGTGAGAAGCAGGTGCTCAACCACTGAACTATATTTGCTCCCCAATGAGAGTTGGTTTTTTCATTTGTTTGTTTGTTTTGTTTTTAGGAGGTACTGGGGATCAAAACTGGGACCTCATACATGGGAAGCAGGTGCTCAACCACTTGAGCTACATCCACTCCCCCATCACCATATTCTTACCATCGTGTACATTTGTTTTTTTCATAGAACATTCTTGTTTTTGTTCTATTCACCACAATCCAGCTTTCTTTCAATTGACATCTATGTCTCTGAACTTTCAGCCACCATCCTATTTATAAACCAGCTGTGTTAGTTATACTCACCATAATGTGTTACCATCAACTCTATCTATTTCTACACTTTTACAGCCATGCTAATTAAAAATTCTACATACATTAAGCATCAGTACCCCTTCTCAGCCCTCATCCTATTTCCCAGTAACCTATACTCTAGTTTTAACTCCTTGAGTTTATTCTTCATATTTAGTTCACATTAGTGGGACCACACAACATTTGTCCTTTTGTGTCTGGCTAATTTCACTCAGCATAATATCCTCAAAGTTCATCCATGTTGCCATGTGTGTCCCTATTTCATTTCTTCTTACAGCAGCATAGCATTTGTAGCAGTCTGAGAATATTTTATGAATCAGAAAAAAAAGATTATGTTTTTAAACTAATTTATTCTTGTGGGGGTGATATCCTTTGATTGCATTAAATTCAATTGAGTGGCTTTGATTGGATTACTTGATAAGAGTGCTTTAGGGCTTTTGACTGGATTACATCAGTGAGGCGTGACTCAGGTTGAGTCCTCCTCTTGCTGGATGTGACAAAAACGGAGACACACAGAGAGGGACACAGACAGGAAGAGGAAGCTGACATTTTTGACCCTCCCATGTGAGAGAGGACTAGAGGATCGCTTAAGCATGAAGCCCCCAAGAGGCTGGGCCCACAATGCAGCTCCAGCAGAGATGAGCCCTGCTGTATGCCTGATAGCTTACAACTGAACTCAGGAAGAAAGCAGAGCAGCTGAGACTGATAGAGAAGGCCTGGAAAGAGACGAGCCTTATGCCTGGTTGCTCACAGCTGAACTTTGGGAGCTGGGATCCAAAGGACAATGAGCCCGGAGGGGAAGGCTGAGACCTCGGTAGAGATCAGTGACCATCTTGCTTTGCCATGTACCCAGACAACAGGATCAACAGTAGATGACTTTGGTGAGAAAGCACCTCTTGTGCCTTAAGTTAGACTTTTCAAGAACTTGGAACTGTAAGCTTTTACCACATATAAATCCCCTTTTTAAAAGCCAATCCATTTCTGGTACTTTGCATCAGCAGCCCTTTGGCAAATGAAAACAGTATTCTATCGTATGTATAATACCACATTTTGTTTATCTACTTATCGGTTGGTGGACACTTGGGTTGTTTCCATTTTTTGGCAACTGTGAATAATGCCTCTATGAACATCAATGTGCTAATGTCTGTTCGCATCCCTGTTTTCAGTTCTTCTGGATATATTCCTAGTAGAGGGATTGCCAGATCATAATTCTCTATTTAGCTTCCTGAGGAACCGCCAAACTGTCTTCCACAGAGGCTGCAGCATTCTACATCCTCACCAACAGTGAAAGAGTGTTCCTATTTCTTCACATCCTCTCCAACACTTGTAGTTTTCTGTTTTTTTAATAATGGCCATTCTATGAGGTGTGAGATGATATCTCATTGTAGTTTTGATTTGCATTTCCCTAATAGCTCGTGATATTGAACATTTTTCATGTGGTTTTTTGCCATTTGTATTTCTTCTTTGGAAAGATGTCTTTTTAAGTCTTTTGCCCATTTTTAATTGGACTCCTTGCCCTTTTATTGTTGACTTGTATGATCTTTTTATATAGCATGGAAATCAAACCCCTGTCGGATATATGGTTTCCAAATATTTTATCCCATTGAGTAGGCTGCCTTTTCACCTCTTGACAAAGTCTTTTGAATCACAAAAATGTTTAAATTTGAGGAGGTCCCATTTATCCATTTTTCCTTTTGTTGCTTGTGCTTTCTGTGTAAGGTTTAAGAAACCACCCACCTACCACCAAGTCTTGAGGATGTTTCCCTACATTTTCTTCTGTGTGTTTTATGGTTCTAGCTTTTATATTTAGGTTTTTGATCCATATTGAGTTAATTTTTTATAAGGTGTGAGATATGGGTCCTCTTTCTTTCTTTGGGATATGGATATCCATTTCTCCCAGCACAATTTGTTGAATAGACTGTTCTGATCCAGCTGGGTGTGCTTGACAGCCTTGTCAAAAATCGCTTGACCATAATTGTGAGGGTCTGTTTCTGAACAATAAATTTTGTTCCATTGGTTTATATGTCCATCTTTATGCCAGTACCATGCTGTTTTTACCACTGTAGGTAGGTAGTATGATTTAAAGTCTGGAAGTGAAAGACTTCCAACTTCGTTCTTTCTAAGATGTTTCTGACTATTTGGGGCCCCTTACCTTTCCAAATAAATTTGACAATTGGTTTTTCTATTTCCTTCAAAGAGGCTGTTGGAATTTTTATAGAGATTGCATTGAATCTGTATATCAATTTGGGCAGAATTGACATCTTAATGATATTTAGTCTTCTAGTCCATGAACAGGGAATGTTCTTCCATTTATTTAAGTCTTCTTTAATGTCTTTTAGCAATATATTGTAGATTTCTGAAAACAAGTCCTTTATGTACTTGGTTAAGTTTATTCCTAAATACTTGATTCTTTTAGTTGCTATTATAAATGGAGTTTTCCCCCTGATTTCTTCCTCAGATTGCTCATTACTAGTGTATAGAAACACCACAGATTTTTGCCTATTGATTTTGAATCCTGCCACTCTGCTGAACTTATTTATTAGCTCTAGTAGCTTTGTTGTAGATTTTTCAGGACTTCCTAGGTATAGAATCATATCATCTGGGAATAGCAGAAGTTTTACTTCTTCCTTTCCAATTTGGATGCCTTTTATTTATTTTTCTTGCCTGATTGCTCTAGCTAGAACCTCTAGCACTATATTGAGCAGTGGTGACAGTGGGTATCCTTGTTCCTGATCTCTATGGGAAAGCTTACAGTCTTTCACCATTGAGCACAATGTTAGCTGTGGGTTTTTCATATATGACCTTTATCATGTTGAGAAAGTTTCCTTCAATTTCCTTCTTTTGGAGTGTTTTATTCAAGAAAGGGTGCTGAATTTTGTCAAATGCCTTTTCTGTGTCAAATGAGATGATCATGTGATTTTTCTTCTTTGATTAATTAATGTAATGAATTGCATCAATTGATTTTCTTGTGCTGAACCACCCTTGCATGACTGGGATAAAACCCACTTAATCATGATGATTAATTCTTTTCATATATTGTTGGATTCGATTAGCGAATATTTTGTTGAGGATTTTTGCATCTATATTTATTAGGGAAATGGGTCTGTAATTTTCTTTTTTCATAATATTTTTATCTGGCTTTGGTATTAGGGTGATGTCGGCATCATAGAATGAGTTTTGTAGTGTTCTTTCCTGTTCAATTTTTGTTGGAAGAATTTGAGTAAGATTGTTATTAAATCTTTAAATACTTGGTAGAATTCTCATGTGAAGCCGCATCTGGTCTAGGGCTTTTCATTTTGGGGAGGTTTTTAATGACTGTTTCAATCTTTTTAATTGTGTTTGGTTCGTTGAGGTCTTCCATTTCTTCTAGGGTCAGTGTAAGTTGTTTATATATCGCTAGGAATTTGTCAATTTCATCTACATTGTCTAGTTTTTTGGCATACAGTTGTTCATAGTATCTTCTTATGGTCTCTTTTATTTCTGTGGGGTCAGTAGTAATGCCCCAGTTTTCATTTCTGATTTTATTTATTTGCTTCTCTCTCTTTTTCTTTGTCAGTCTAGCTAAGGGTTTGACAATTTTGTTGATCTTCTTGAAGAACAACCTTTTGGTTTTGTTAATTCTCTATAGCTTTTTTGTTCTCAGTTTCATTTATTTCTTCTCTGATCTTTGTTATTGCATTCCTTCTGCTTCCTTTGGGAATAGTTTGCTATTCTTTTTCTAGTTCCTCCAGCTGTGTAGATAGTTCTTTGATTTTAGCACTTTCTTCTCTTTTAATGTAATACTGAGGGCTATAAATTTCCCTCTGAGCACTGTCTTCACTGCATCCCGTAGGTTTGATATGTTGTGTTCACTTACCTTGAGATATTTACTGATTTCTCTTGCAATTTCTTCTTTGCCCCACTGATTACTTAAGAGTGTGTTGTTTAATCTCCATATAATTGTGCATTTTCCTTTGTTCTGCCTGTTGTTGATTTCCTGCTTTACTCCATTATGATCAGAGAAAGTCCTTTGTATAATTTCAATCCTTTAAATTTATTGAGATTGGTTTTGTGACCCAACATATGGTCTATCCTGGAGAAAGATCTGTGGGAAGCTGCTCTCGGCATCTGCCTTATCATGGCCATTCTTAGAACTAACACCATCTCCTCTTTTATTTTATTTAGGCACTCCCACTTTGGGCGTTTGGCCAAATGTCATTGCGCATGTCCCGCACTAAATTTCTATCTCCCCGTACTCGCTACATCTTTTCTTGTAAATCTGCTGACCAGGCTGTAGTTGGTTACCTAGCAACTTGCTGACATCCACATCAGATGACCCCTCCAAGAACCCGCTATATATATACCCTGCCTCTTCAATAAACTTTTGCAGCTTGATCAGAATCCTGTCTTGCTGTCATTCTTCATGTCTCTTGTCCCCCCAATTCCCACTCCCTCTTTCAGGTTCCGGTTCGACTGACCCGTGGGCCGGGTCAAAGATCCATATTTGAGAAGAATGTATATGGTGCTGTTTTGGGGTGCAGTGTTCTGTATGTGTTAATAAATGTGTTTAGTTCATTTATCATATCATTCAAGCTCTCTGTTTCTTTATTGATCCTCTGTCTGGATGTTCTATCCAGTGATGAGAGTGGTGTATTGAATTCTCCAACTGTTATTTTAGAGATGTCTATTTCTCCCTTCAGTTTTGCCAGTGTTTGGCTCATGAAATTTGGGGCACCCTAGTTAGGTGCATATACATTTATGATTGTTTTTTCTTTTTGGTGAATTGCCCCTTTTATTAATATATAATGTCCTTCTTTGTCTCTTTAACAGCTTTGCTTTTAAAATCTATTTCATGTGATATAAGTATAGTTACTGCAGATTTTTTTTTTTGTTTGTTTGTTTTGTTTTGTTATTGCATGCGTGGATATCTTTTTCCAGCCTCTCACTTTCAATCTATTTGTATCCTTGGGTCTAAGGTAAATCTTTGTAGACAGTATATAGATGGCTGATATTTTCTTATCCATTCCTCCAATCTGTGTCTGTTGATTGGGGAGTTTAATCCATTAACATTCAATGTTATTACAGTAAAAGTATTTCTTACTTCACCCATTTTGAGCTTTGTGTTTTATTTGTCATAACTTATTTTCACCACTCTTTTGAGACTTTTACTTTTACTGATATAATCTTCATTTCTAGACTCTCTTTCAAGCCTCTTTCTCCTGTCTTTTCTTTTCAGGCTGTAGTACTCCCTTTAATATTTCCTGTAAAGTCGATCTCTTAGTTACAAACTCCCTCAATTTCTGTTTATCTGTGAATATTCTAAACTTGCCCTCATTTTTGAAAGAAAATCTTGCCAGATATAAGTTTCTTGGTTGGCAGTTTTTCTCTTGCAGTATCTTAAATATTTCATACCACTGCCTTCCTGCCTCCATGGTTTCTTATGAGTAATCAGCACTTTAATCTTATTGGGCACCCCTTGTATGTGATGAATCACTTTTCTCTTGCTGCTTTCAGAATTCTTTTTATCTTTGGCATTTGACATTCTGATTAGTATGTGTCTCAGAGTAGGTCTATTTGGATTCATTTGGATGGGAGTACATTGTGCTTCTTAGATAGAGATATCTAAGTCCTTCAACAGAGTTGGGAATTTTTCTACCACTATTTCCTTAAATATTTCTTCTTCCCCTTTTCCTTTCTCTTCTTCTTCTGGGACACCCATGCCATGTATGTTTGCCCATCTCTTGCTGTCATTTAGTTCCCTGAGACCCTGTTCAATTTTTTCTATTCTTTTCTTTATTTGTTATTTTGTGTGTTCACTTTCAGAGGCCCTGTCTTCAAGCTCACTGATCCTTTCTCCTGCCTTTTCAACTCTGCTGTTATATGCCTCCAGTATATTTTTTTATTTCATTTATTGTGACTTTCATTCCCATAAGATCTGCTATTTTTCTACCTATGCTTTCAAATTCTTCATGCTTACCCAGTGACTTTTTTTTTTTTAATTTTTAATTTTGTCATTTTTTTTTCTTTCTTTTTTCTCCCAGTGACTTCTTAATATCATTAATCTCTTTAGCTATCTCATTGAATTTATTAAGCAGATCTATTTGAACATCTGTGATGAGTCGTCTCAACTCCTTTATGTCATTTGGTGGTTTAGTTTGTTCCTTTGACTGGGCCATATCCTCCTGTTTCTTGGTATGGCTTGTAAATTTTTGTTTGTGTCTTGGCATCTGATTCTCTTGGTGTATTTATTCAGGGCTCAGTTTCTTTATTCTAGAGCTCTCTATTTGACTAGTTTTGTGCTACAGCTCCTCTTTGATACTTTGTTTTACTTATTTTGGAACTTTAAAGTGGCTCATGTTTAGCCAATCTGATTTTTTTAAAGCTCATTTTCATCTGTTTCTTACCCTTTCTTTCTTACTGATGGCAGAGTTGGAGCTGAGGGTGCAGTTGGTACTGTAAGCCATGGAGGGTAAAACTGCCTGTGTTGCCCCAGGAACCAATGAAGCTACTTCCACCTTTTTTCCCTGCCAGGGATAGGGATGGAGCTGCAGCCACGTGCAGTAATCCAAGCCATGCAGGCAAGACTGTCTGCAGTTGCCCAGAGAGATTGATGAAGCTCCGTGCCCCTTCCTCCCCAGCCTGGGGCAGGGATGGACCCACAGATCTGGGCAGTAAACTAAATTGTGCAGGCCAAAACTGACCACAGTTGCCCAGATAGACTGGCAAAGCACCAGCCCACCTCCTCCCTGCCAGGGGCAGGGATAGAGCCTCAGGTGTGCACAACAATCTTGTCCACGTGGACTGAAAGTAACTGCAGTTGCCCAGAGAGGCTGAGGGAGCACTATCCAACTTCCTGCCCTGTCAGGGTGGGGATGGGACCACAGGTATGTTCAATAGTGTAGGCCAAAAGCAGCTGCAGTTGCCCAGAGTGGCTGAAGGAGCACTGTCGCTTCCCCTGCCCTGTCAGGGGCAGGTATGTAGCCACACGGGTGCCCAAAAATCTAGTCTGTGTGGGCTAAAAGTGACTATAGTTCCTGGAGAGGCTGGTGCAGGTCCCCCCAGTTTCCTCCGTGCTGGAGGAGGGGCTGGAGGTCAGGCAAGGGCATCAATCCCCCCTAGGTGGAAAGAAGCTGGTCCCTGCTGTCGCAGTGATTTTCAATGAGTCCCACTTCCCCCTCATGCTGGGGGGAAGTTAAAATGGAAATTACTGGCCTCTTCCTGACTTGGACAGGTTCAAACTTTAGCTGTGCTTAAGATTGGACTTTAGCCAGCAAAATTTACTAATCAGTAGCTGAAGTCGGTCTCTTCCTCCCCCATTTTTGGGAAATGGAGCTTCCGCCTCTAGCCAGGGAATAGCTCCCGAGACATCTTGTGCCCCAACGGGGGATGGGCACTGGTCTCTGCAACATGGTGTACTCTAGCTATTTGTACTGCAAATAGGCAGTCTCCTCCTGTTCTTCTAAGGATGTTTCAGGATGCTCTTCTGGTCTCCTGGGGGCCCCCAAAAGGTGATTTAGATAGGTCTGGCTGATTGTTAACTGCCTTGTAGGACTATTGACTCCTGGAGCTCCCTACTCTGCCACCATCTTGCCCCTCCCCTTCATTTTCATTTTTGAACCTAATTTATATTCATAGTTTTGTATTCCAGGCTTCAAAGACTGCTCTCCAAATTATACAAACTCCAGGCCCCACAAATCTTGGCCCCAGCAGGCTCTGGCTTTGTGCCACTTTCAGACACCTTCCTCTTATTTTGTGCTTGAAATAAGGCACCACAGCACATCATAGCTGGGTGTGAGAGAACATGCTCGTCCCTTTTACTAAAGAACAAACTGAAGTTCACAAGAGGTTAAATCACTTTCCCAAGGTCATCTGGCCAGTGCAAGTCTGGGCTCACCTGGGTAGTGCTGCCCCCAGGTCTCTGGCTGCTCCAGGATGACTTTTCTTACTCAAGGCTGCCCTTTTTGTCCATCCTTTCACATGGCATTGTGAGTCTTCTCTTAAAGCTCTTCTAAGAGTTTTTCCTTATCTCATTACTCTCCCCTCATTTTCAGCGTTTATTATTGTTGCTGTTATCTTTCATTTCACAGGTCAAATAGAGACCATCGGGTGGGAAATTCCTCAACTTCCTGATACCCCTCCCCCTTTCCTCCCTCTACTTTCTCCTTCCCTCTCCTCCAGAACTCATGAAGGGTACCCCTCTACTTGCCTCCTACAAGCCAGGGGTTCTCCCTGATTCCATCCACTCATTCACCTCTATGTTCAATTAGATTCAAGACTTGGAAAATTCAGCTCCCTAATACCTCTCACCATTTGGCCACATCATTAGCTCAAGCTCTCACCCTTTCCTGCTGATTAACACTGTGGCCTCCTAACTGGCCCCTGATTTTGTTCTTTAATCTCCTCTCCACAGTGCTGCCATCTGAATACCAGTTTGATCCTGCTACCCTCCTGTTTAAAATTTTCAAGCCATTTACTCATCTGTCCAACGAATACATATCAAGACGCTACTTTGACTTGGGTGATGGGGATGCAGCAGAAACAAAATAATCAATGTTCCTGCCCTCATGGAGCTCACATTTTAGTGGGGAGAGACAGACAATAAACAAAATAAATAAAGTAAAAAAATATATGTACATAAAGTAAGAACCAAAAATATATGTCAGGGACTGATAAATGCTAGGGAGGAAAATAAAGCAGGATAAGGGAGTGATGGTGAACCCGTGGCAAGGGGAAGGGCACTTTGCCATTTTATATGCAGGCTGGTTAGGGAAGGCCTCACTGATAAGGGATATTTGAGCAGTGCTTTGAATGGAGTGAGGGTGACAAGCCATGTGGCTATGCAGGAGACCATTCTAGGCAGAGGAAACAGTGGGAAGGATTGTGATTGCTGTTTTGGAGGAGCAGCACAGAGGGTGGATTACCTGTAACCCAGTGGGAGAGGATGTGCGTGACGTTGGTGTACACAGCATAGAGGGCTTTTTGGATCATGAAGGGCTTTGATTTTTACTCTGGTTGGGGTGGGGAGCTGTGGGAGAGTTTTGAGCAGAGGAGTGACATGATCTGAGTTACAGTTAACAGGATCTTTCTGCATTATGTGTTGAAAAGAGACTGTAGTTGGGCAAGAGTGGAAGCAGGGAGAACAGTTAGGAGGCTACTGCAATGATACAGACCAGAGATGATGTGGGTTTAGACGCGGGGGGAGGGGTGAGAAGTGATCAGCCTGGATGTTTTTTGTGTGGTTCTCCATGTCCTTCAAGATAAAAGGCCAACTGCTCAGCATGTTGCACAAAGTCCTTCATGATCTGCTTGCTCAGAGGCCCTCAGATGCCCCAAGGGCTTGGCACATGCTCTGCCATGTTCCGGGAGCCCTAGCTAATTCCTTCAGGGAGCAGCACATCCTCCATTACTTCTCTTCTTCCTCCAAGTCTAGGTCAGCTATTTTTCCTGACCCTGCACTTATCCCTGCACCACCATCCTGTGTTATCACTGTCTCTTTTGTGGTTTGTTTTCTTTCCCCCCACTGGACTGCGAGGTCCGTGAGGGAAGGAATGTGTCTTTTTTCTTTGACCAGTGCCTGGCACATAAGAGGTACCCAATAAACACTTGTGTCATAGGTGAATATGTCCATCAACCAGGCTTGGTCTTGAACTTCTAATTCCCCAAGGACTAGCCCTAGAGAAGTCTTTCCCTGTGTGGGCACATACATGAGCAAAGGCAGCAGTGGGATTTAACTGTAGAATATAGGCATGGCCATCTCAGGTAGTTTTTAGAGTAAGGTGGGGTTTAAACAGACAAAACAAAAAGAAAAAAATAACAATATAGGCAAAAGGAGTGAAGGGTTGGCTAGCAGAAAAGAATAAGAACTACTCTTTATAGAGTGCCTCCTCTGAGCTATAACTATTATTAGCACCTTAAGTATGGATGTGAGATTGGACTGGAGACTTATGGGCCCCATGAAGGCCAATTGGTTGTGCTTTTGAAATGAGAAGCTTCCAAAAAGTCACCCATCTCCTGAGCAGGCATAAATAACAGACAAGATGAAAATGGCATTTGAGAAAGAGTGTGGAAAACGGTGCAAAGGGGTGGGGTGCCCCATGTGTCCCATAAGCAAGTACTACAAATTCACCTATTCTTCTTGGCATTCCAGCAGCATTTAAAATTGACATGACTTCTGGTTGCCCCGATTTGAATTTACCTGTTAGTTATCACCTAAGAGACTTTCTGTCTTTGTGTCTAACACTTCATCTGTGCTGCCTCCCCAAGTGGCTCACTTTCTCCTTTAGGTGCTATTATAATTAGCTTCGTGCTGATGAAATTTGACAGTGCTTCACTTCAGCTGCACCAGGGACCTCTTGTTTCCCACCCTGCGACCCCTCTGACTTCAGGGGTGAGAGATGCCTGTGGACACCCACTGGCACCTGCAACCTGGAGGTGCAGGAGAGTAAGGCCTCACAGGCAACCCTTGACAATAGGGATGGGAGCTGGTAGAAATATGCTTTCCCTTCTGTTCCCCAGGCAGGTAATTCTGAGGTAAGTTCTAGAGTTTCTCAGACGGCCCCGGTGGGATTCAGCTCCAGTCACCCACAGCTTTGACCCACTGGACTACATACCCTTGTCTTGGCTTTCCCTCCTTTCCTATTTTATTTCCCACAGTCTGTCACTCCCATTCCCTGAATTCACCTCCCACCCTGAGCAAGTCTTTATTTTAATGGGTAGGATAGGGTAGAAGGTAGAGAGAGCGCCTTGGCTAAGAAACTCATGCTTTTAGCAGCATTAAGTCCTTTGGATATTAGTACTCCATTTTGGAGCCAAATGACACATCTTCAAACAAAATACAGAAAAGGAGTAAGGCAGGGAAAGCAAAATCATCAGAATGACTGGTCCGACACCTTCTGTAAAAGGATTTGTTTTCATGAGATATTCTGAAAGTTACATTCCAGCTTCAACCAGTCAATCCATTTCTTTTTTTCCGTAATTTGAAGACAGGCCCCAGTGAGACCACCTTTTTTCAAAAACAAATGACTTCTAGTTGAATACCCTGGTGGGGTGATCCATGCCCTGTTACCTAATAAATGGCCTTTCATGTAAAGATATCTTGGATTCTAATGGCAAGAACTATTTTTAAAAACAGACTATTTCTCTCTATGAAGGCAGATATGACAATATTGTTATGAGCTGTCATAGCAAACAGTTCTGGGATTGATACAGCATTATATTGTCAAGTCTTTCATTTGTTAATTATTCAAATAAAAATTCCATTAATGTTAGTTCTGTGTTTCTAAAATGCAGTATTTTCCCATAGGGATTTTCATAGAGATTAGGGGAACATCTTTTATTTCTCTATAACATGGGCTTGCATAGACAAGAAGAGAAATGGATTCCAGATCTCATAAATACAAGACTGCCTTCTTATCTGAGTCTCTGCCATTACAGATTGCACAGAGGAGCAAAAGCCATCATGACATGAAAATATTCACTAATGTTATTCATTTATTTATAAAATTAGCTCCCACCTAAATCCTTCCTTACTTAACACTAGACCTGCCCTTTATTTTAACAAAATGCTATAAATCGAGTGCAAAGTGAAGTTGTAAATCTTGCAAAAGATGCAAGATTTTGTAGTTGATAAAAGCAATGCTGATGACTGTTTGAAACACATGCAAAGCTGTTGCTAGATGGGAATGGAAGAATTTAAAAAATGAATAATAAGGAGAGAAGGAAAATCAAGGAGAATAAAGATGGGATAGTAATTCATCAGAAATGATTGAAAATCAAATGATTAAGAGGGGTTTTGAGAAAATGATGAAGTCTTAAATATTTTACTATTTTTATGTTGTAAAGGACATCATACTGTGGTATTAAACCATCGTGAAATTTTGTATAAAAATTATGCAAAAAAATTCCCTATTTGTTTCATTCTTGATTCTAAGAATTAATTGATAATTGCAATAATAACCCCAAACTTAAAATGATAAAGTAAATCTCATTTAATAATATTAGTTTTGTTTTTCAAACTGAAGTCCCATTCAAACCATATTTTCAGGCCCCCACTATTTACTCTGAATTTTCAGTTTCTGATTTTAAGTGGACTCACTCTAAGAGATTTCCCCCCATGACAACTTATCCTATGTGTGAAATCATAGAATTGTGGACCAGAGTATTTTCAAGAAACCATCTACCTTGGTAGTCTCACTTTGCAGCTGACCATCTAAGAAGAGGGATGACACAGTTGATTATTGGGGACATGGTGGATAGAGAGGGAGGACTGGATTCCAGGCCTCACAACCCTAGCTTCGTGCCTAGTTCTCCCCGCACTGTGCTTGTGCAACTTTGCTCAGGTTTTCAAAGCCCTGTGCATATGAGAGCTCAATACTATAGTTGACACCAGGCCATGTCTGAGAAACTTTTGGAGATCACTGAGCAAAGGTGCCATTGAAAATTTAAAAATAGTTAATTCTTGATTATTTGAGTCCCTGGATTGGAATGAAAGTGTAGATAATAGTGGTGGGGGTGGGTATGCACCTTCCAATGCTCAGAAACATTTAATCTCTATTCTGTTTTATAGTATATGATTTAATCTCACAATTACATTCCATCTGATACTTACTCTAAAAGTTTAGAAATGGCTTTTGGCCCAAAGCACTAAAGTTCAGACCTAATAATCTAAAACCGCAGTTAATTCAAAAGCATTTCTATTTCACTTTGTGAAACTTTATACAACAGTTCTAGCAGTAGATTTATCTTTCTGAAATACATTTTATTTAGGAAAATGTTAAAATTAGTTTTTCCTGAGCAGATCACTAATACTGAATGGTAGAGTAAGTCCATTTTGAATTAAAAATTGTCTTAGGTAATGCACTGAGCCAAGAATTTGCACATGGATGTTACAGAGTTGATTGTATTCCAACTTTCAAACACATTGGTTGTTCAGAAGCTTTTTAGGTGTTCAGTAAAATAATCTGAGGCATTTCAAAATATAGCATTTTTAAGGCATTAAGAAAAAACTCAAAATTTAGGGAGATATTCCCAGACAATTAAAAATACTTAATTTCTAATAAGAAGTACAAACAGAAAAGAACTCATTTTGTTTTTCATTTTATTATAGCAGATTCCTACCCCTTCCACCTTCCTGGAAGTACAGCTGGTAAACAGATGGCAGGCACAAAGTTTGCACAAATAAGCAGGCACAGGCACACATGCTTATCCTCTTAATGGGGACTCCTATCCATTGGGGTGTCCAGTGAGGACTCTTGGCTGAGCAGGTCTCAGTTGCCATCCTCTGCCAGAGCTTCAGTGGAGAGGGAAGGGTTTTGGGATGTGTTAGTTCTACGTGAGTGTCCGGCAGCCAAAGGCACACATCATAATCCCATCAGGGTGCAGCTTTCTCTTAATTCCCATGCTCTTGAGTATTTCTTCAAGTCTCTAAGAAGTGAAAACTCTACTGAGGAGTTTTGAGCCGGGGAGTGACATGATCAAATTAAAAGGACAGTTCTGGCTGCAGTGAGAAAATGGACTTTGGAGGGAGGGGTGTATGTGTGGGCCAGGCAACGGGGCATGAGAGGAAGCAGGGACTAGTGATTGGCTCCTGCAGAGGTTTAGGTGAGGGATGATAGAGCCCAGGCTAGAGAAGTGCCCAGATTCCAGAAAAAGTGGAGTTGAATCAACAGGGCCTGATGATTAATTGCCAATATGAATGAAGGAGAGGAAGGTATCAAGGAAAACTCCCAGGTTTCTGGCTTAAATATCTGTTTGAGTTGGAGGAGCCACTCATAGAAATGGGAAAAATGGGAATTTTGTAGAAGATCAAGAGGTTCACATTGCACATGTTAAGTTTACAATACCAGCAAAATATTCAGGTAGCAACATCACATAGACTACCCAGGGCTCAGAAGAGATGTGTGGAGGGCTGGAGACTAACATTTCTAGGGCATTTGATGCCTTTCAAAGCACCTATACAAACTTTATCTCATTTAATCACATAGCCCTTTTATGGAAGTCAGCAGAGCACATGTTATCCTGAGATGGAAACAAAAAGCTGTTTGGAGACAGCCAAGTTCATGTCCCCAAAGCCCAAGGGTATCCTATGGGTTTTGGTCCTTTGGTCCTGTTCATCCATTTCAAAGTCTTGCTGAGTGTTTTAGTTTGAGCTGAGGTATTTTTCTACAGGTAGAGCAAGAAGCGGGATTTTTTCCTTTACAGAGAGTCTTAGACTCCACAAGTATTAAAAGGGCACATGTCATCTTTACTGCTGAGGTCCAATGAAGAAAGAAAAGGCATGATTTCTAGCTCAAAGGGGAGTTCAGAGTCACAGTTTCCCATCACTCAAGGTAGAGTGGGTGTAGCAGAGATGGGTGGTAAATGTGCAGCTTGTGAGTTCTGAAGAAAACTGGTCCTCCTGTGCCTGGTCAGGGAGGCAAGCCCTTTTATAGGGTAGCTGGGGGTGGTCTGGACTCATTGGGAGGGTCTGGGCATCTGGGACTTCAACTATCTAGGCATACAAAACATTTTGCTAACAGCCAGTCACATTTCAAACCTAGCCTTGGTGCCTGAGAAACCCCTGTATTATAATCAAGGTACAACAGCTTCAGTTTATATGCAAGGCCCATGGGCTGCTTCAACTCTGCGGGAAAGTCTGGAGACCAAAGAGCTTTGTAAAGTGGCTGTTGGCTAAGGGAACTGTATGCCCCAGAAACCAACACCAAGACATCAGGCTCCTCTGCCCCTTCTATCTTCCCAGGGCCCCTCTAGTGCTTTGTAATTTTTTTTCCTCTGTATCTATTTGAATGTTCCCTCTTCTTTTCTGCTCCAACTTGCCTTTTTTCTTCTTCTTTTATTAACTTGACATTAAGCATGTCTCTCCTTAGCTGCTTCACACACTCTATTTTCAGTAGTAGAAGGTGAACATGGCTGCACTTTGGGTTCATCTAACATCTTGAACTATTTTTCAGATGCTGTGGGTAATGCCAAACTCTAACTTGAGCTGAACACTTTCTCCTTAATTTTTAGCCTCATATGTATTTAAAGGAAAATGTATTCCATGTGTTTCTGATTTCATGTATCCCTAATTCCTCAGGAAGTTATTTTCCGAGATATGATTGAGGTTCCAGGAGTGTCATGAACCTTTCTTTTCCTCTCAAACACAACTTTCTCAGGTTTAGAAGGCCACTTTGTTTGAAGGGTCAGTAACTTAATCATTTGAAATTTTATTCTGAAATATGTGTACTTTGGAAGTTATGGTCTAACAAGTGTCCACAGTTTGCTTCAAATCTCTACATTTTAAAATTGTCTTTGGTCTATGCACTTGTGGCATTTAAACTCACACACACACTCACACACACACATGGGTTTTCTTTTGACTTAATCTTTCTCATTTCAGTCAGCCAACAAAGAATGTTGTAGAATCTCCTGTAGGTCCAGTACTGAGATAGCTCTTTGGGGGATGTAGGATATGATAAAATGAATTTTGCACAGGCTGCCTGCTACAATTTCTGGACAGCCAAGTGGCAGTGTCCCATGGCCTGTTAGAAACACATGGATAGAGTGCAGGTGGGAGGACAAGTGGACAATTTATGGGTCACGAGACTGCATGTGATCCCAGAGGGGTCAGAATAAAGACATGGAGAGAGGGCTCAGGGAGAAGTATTGGGGGGTGCTAAGGGTTAGGAAAGAATGGCCAGAGAAGAAACCTAAGACAGTTTCTTAGGAGGGAAGGAGTCCTTGTCCTCTGAATCCAGCATCTGTCTTGAGACTACAGATTATTGCTGCAACAGGAAGAGCTTGCTGGTGGAAGTCAACTTTCACACATCAGTTTATTTTCATACCAAATGAAAAATAGCATGTAGAGAAATTTACTCTGAACTATATCCTTGCATGTGTCATTTTCACTGTGAAAAAGTTAGAGGGACTAGTTTTTCTTTTTAAATGGCATTTCTAAAAAAAACAAACTTGAGCAACAGCACTAGATCCACTCATGACTCAAATATCAGCTATTTAAAATGCGCAAATACTTAAGAAGTTGGGGAAAAACAAGAGGAAATCCCAAGGAACAACTGAAAGAAAAGGAGAAGCATTTAAAAATAGGTGGGGTTCATTTCCTTAGCGTGAAGTTTTCTCCAACCCTTGCCTCAAGGCTTAGTGTTTCTGGTATTAATAATTCACAGGAAAAGGTAATGAAGTAACCTCAGCCTTGTAGGGAATGGAGGTGATTTAGAGCCTTAATGAAGGACTGACCTTACCGGGGAGTTTTCTCCATAGCTCTGCTATGCATCCCCCTCACACACTCTCTTGGGTTTGTCCGAACGGACTCAAGAGCAGTTTCGTTGATGATATAGAATAGATTAATGTTTGGCAGAAGAATTACCACCTCAAGCTTGGGACAGCTGCCTATAGATCAATTCTGCTTCCACAGCCAATTTCTGTTGAGCATGATTATCTGAAGGCAGCTCTTGGCTCACGTATACGATTAGCAGGGTTAAATGAAGATTTAATGACCCAGGATTCAGCTGTTTCGTTCTCAGTATAACTACAATTTCCACCTAATCATTCTAACACGCCTTACCTCGAAGGGAGCAGAGCGTCAGGAACCTGTTTTTGTGGACACGATTCAGGGGGCTCAGGAGCCAGAGATGGTACCCTTCTGTAGAAAGTGAGTCAAGGGCTGCTTCAGGTGAGCACTTATCCTGGTCCCTTACGGTACAAAGAAGGGAGCCAAGACCATGGTGCCTGTCCAAACCAAGAAAGTCACTACAGGGAGAGAGAGATCCTCTCAAGCCTCTGTTCAGCGTGCTGCTCATTTCACTGCCTCAGCCTCTCCTTTTTGTTCCTGATAGTCCCAGAGAAAACCCTTCCTTTGCAGTCGACAGAGCCATCTCAGCTGAGGTGGATTCCTCTCTCCCACATCCCCCCAACAAAGACAGCTTCCCTGGAAAAGCAAACCGAGCTGCCCACTCCCCTTCCCTCCCCGCCCCCCTCCCTCTCCTGAGGTCTGCCCTTGCGCAGCCGCAGCCGCTGTGGCTCATCCAGCTGCAGTGGCCCAAGCCCCTGTGTAATGTTACTCGACTTAGACATATTTTATTATGTTTGGCTGTTGGTGATATTTAGATGAAAATTATTTCTAGATTATAATAAAGGCTACCCTCAACTAAAGGAGTGCAGTTAGATCACTGACCATATTAAATTCCTAAAATTTGGAGACTATATATCAAAGCACCGAGGAAGCAGGGGTTACAAGAGTTGAGTGGGGGGCCGTGGGGGAAGCCAATAACCCACATGTAGCATTCTTGGCTTAAAGGAACTGCTGAACCTTGGAAAAGATTTATACCACGTTTATTAGGATGCTGTAACATCACCAAGGATATAAACCAGTCACTGGCACTCTCTCAAAGAACACATCATTGTGACTCGTTATAACAATACTGCTGTGATATGTGCTCATAATATTTATAAAGGCTAAGCTATGAAAACAGTACATGCCAACTGTCAGCAGTGAAATATCGTTTTTTTCTTTTTTTTTCCAAAAAAGAATGTACATGACATAATGGTTTAAATGAACTCAGTAAACATATGCTGCTCTGCTGAAGCCATTTGGCTGTTCGGACCTCTGGTGTCAGGCACTGCTTTCCAGGATTGGCTGTGGCTTGGCCTCCGGGAGCCCTCTCCCCTTCCTGAAGCTTCGAGTGCTATTTTCAGAAATTCTGCAGTGTTCTTAGCAACCTCATTTGATCCTGTATCTGGTTACTTAGTGCCTAGTGGAGTGCGTGGCTAAGAATGCTTGCAATCAATCTGTGTAGGCTGATTTGACCCTTATACCAATGTGGGATGCTTGGTGGCCTATCAGAAGGTGGTGTGAATAATTTTACCTCCTTGTGGAAAGAGAGGTGGGGATCATGGGGTGTGGCTGACGATGTGGCTCCTGATTTTGGATCTGCTCCGTGAAGATGCTAAGAGGCTGGCATGAGGTGATTAAACAACAATACCCCCAGTGAGATGCTGTTGGACAATTTTAACCTCAGCAGCAACCACGGGGAACAAGGAAGAGAAGAGATATTTAATAGTCAAGCCAGGAAATAACCATGGGAGGGATTGACTTCTGAGAGGTGGGCAAGATGTTTAGCCCATGAATTATTCAACCTCATAAAAAGCCAAGATAATTGGTAAAATTCCTCCCATCCCTGCAAGAGGAAGGGAGGAGGACAGGGAAAGGGAGAGAAGAGAGAGAGACTTCTCTGTAAAGTGTGAGCTCTGAACAGGCTGGATGCAGACAGAACCTTTTGCAATTAGTGGGACAGCACTGACCTATGGAAGGAAACCGTCCCATAATGATGAAGAAGGTAATCAGACAGACACATTTCCTTTGACCAGTCTTTGCTAAGGATTTCAAACACATTTGGAATTATGTAATAGTCAAATCATGGGGAAAATTTAGCTGAGTATAATTTGGAGTGTGATATGCATTTATGAACTCATGTGCTTGAGTGTATAAAGTATCTCTTTAGCGAGCTATGTATTGTTTATTCCACAGTACAGATTTATTCATCTGAACTCATCTTTTATTTTTTGTTGTCCTTACAAGTCTTGAGTTGAAAACAACTATTTCTAAGAAGTGATACTTCAATGATTTGGAGTCAACCAACATTTATAGTCAAAATACTGCTCAGAGTGGGCGGCTGTTCCTACAGAGCAATGACCAAGGAAGCAGTTTCTGCTTTGCTGTGCCAACTGGCCCCAGGTGTGCCAGCCATGCAAATTAGATGCAAATGCACCTAGCAAGGTAGCAGGAAAGAGGAGGGGGAAGGGGAAAGAGGAGGCCCAGGCCAGAAACCCAGGTGGGGCTGCAGTCAGCATGAGATCACATGGTGTGTGTG
>JAQZBX010042603.1:0-21958 GCA_029593785.1 Cabassous unicinctus
ATCCTAAATTTACAAAATTATTTTTAGTATTGAGGAATGATAGCACCATCCTCAGAAAAGATATCCCAAATTGAGAAATGGCATATGTAATTCAATGAAGGCCTGGAGATTCGGGTGATACTTAATATTCTCATGGGGTTTATTAGACACTCTAGCTTTGGTAGATCCCATTGCTCCTCTGTTGTCCTAACGACAGATGCAGTGTCATCTCCTGGAAATAAGAGAACAAATTCATTTGAGGAAGCCTGGGATAGTGAGAGAGCACGTGCCCTGTTTAGAATGAGGCGGATCTGGGTTCCAATCTCAAGAATACTCCAGCTGGATATTCTTGAGCAAGTTACTTTAATTCTCTGATTCTCCATTTCCTCATCATTAAACTGCTTCCTGTTGTAAGGAATAAAGTGATAGAGTAGTTATAAAAGGTCATGGCTTTGTGGGTATTATTATTACTTTGATATTATCCTTGATGAACCACCTTCCTTTTTCTGTTGAATGCCTCTAGGAGTGGGAATTCCTCACCTCTTGAGGAAACTGCTTTCATCGTTGCATAGCTCCCGGTACAAGAGAGTTTTTCAGAGGTTTCAACTGTAATTACCTTCTCTACGGCTCCCACTGTTTGACTCCATTCATTTCCATATGATAGCCTTTAAATTGTATAAATCTTCCTCCCATTCCATGTTCTCTGTGCTCTTGTCTTGGCTAAATATGCCTAGTTTCTTTAGTCATTTTCTATGCGACAGATTCTCTGTGCCCTTACCATAATGGTTGCTGTCCTCTAGACATGCTTCAGTCTTTCAGTATCCCTTCATAGGGTCACTTCCAGAACAAACATCAGAGCTGCAAGACCCTGTCCCTTGTTCTGGACACAGCCCCTGTCACAGTAGCATTGTTGGCAGCCACATCCCACTCTCAAGTCACATTGAGCTGTTAAATTTAGACAACTCTTAAATCCTTTCCATGTATACAAACCACATTTTCTCTGTCCTGTCCTTTTACAGCTGTGAAATTTTGGAGTTTTGATATTTTTTTGTTTGGGTTTATTTCCATTGGAGCTGAGTGGTTGGTACCTAACTAAAAGGATTTATAATTTCCCTATTGCATTTCCTCTTGTTAAAATATGTCGATAGTTACTACCTATTAAGATCTTTTTGGTACGAATTCCACCGTCCAGCATAATGGTGTTTTCTGCAGACTGCATTGGCATGTCATCAGACCATCAGAGTCTTATTCCAAATCCTTAATACACATTTTCAGTAGTGCAGGACCAAGCACAGGGACCTGTGGCAAACTCCAGACATCTGCCTTTTGGTTGATATTGTTAAGTAAAATAAAATGGCCACCTGCATTGGCTGTTGCCAGGAGGAACTCCTTTCTGAGAAAAATTTTCCAGAAAACAAAAGCAATTGACCTGCTGGTGCTTTCCAAGAAATGGAACAATGGAATGTACCCTACAGAATTGCATATAAGCACCACATGGTGATAAACCAGCTTTGGTCCAGTAGAGATAGCTTATCAGAATAGACAAGAATGCCATACTCATCAATGTATATCTTCTCCCCATTTTGTAAGACCCGCCCCCGATGTAAAATGGAAACTTTACATTTCCTCACTTGCTTACACATTTGCCCTATATAAGGTTCCCCTTTCTGCCTGCTCAGTGGCGATCCTTTCCACGTGTGGTTTGGATGCTGCCTGATTCATGGATTATAAACTGTTCAAATAAACTCCCATAATTAATTTATTGTCTAATTTTTAGCAACATAAATCCATTTTTCAGAAAGAACTCATTGCTCACAGCTCAGCCAACTATATGCCTAGCTCATATTGAAAGTGATATCATTAGTGATTGGCAAATCCATATAGAAATTCAGATTAACCACTACATCTTCATTAACTCATGCTGAGTCCTCTGCTGAGGGCTTGTAAATCATCTCCTTAATAATATGTTCTAGAAGGTTTCCCAGGTATCAAACCCACCTACCTGAAGTTCACAGGATTCACCTCTGTTTTGAGAATAAAACATTTGCCCATCTTCAGTCTTCCCTAATTGTCCAGATTCTTCAAAAATTATTGACAGAAAAAAAGAAAAATAAAAAAAAAACTAACAAAATTATTGACAGCAGTTCTTCTATTTTATTCCAAAGTTCTTTCAGTGTGCAATAGGTGTACCTCATTGAGGTCATGAGACTTCGATACATTTTGAATAGCCAGTGCTTTCTTACAGTTTCTTCATCTACTTTATTTTTAAATAACCAATGTTGGTGTCCCTTCCCAGTCTGACAGTCTTTCACCTTGAAAGGACATAGGAATTAAAAGTAGTTAAGCAGTTCCACTTTCACTCTCTTATCTTTTAACATTGTAAGTGTCTGAGTCTACCAGGCTCTGTAAACCTTGGGACCATTTCTGGGCCATATTTGAAAATGTGCCTTGATTCACTATCTCAGTCCTGAATGCTTGCACTTTACCAGCTTGACCTATTTCCATTCTGACTTTAGGACTCATTTTTATCTATCTCCTTAGACCTTCTCCAACTTTGAGTGTTCTCTTTGCTCCTAACCCTGTGACTATACTACTTTGGTCTCCCAAGGATAAATGCCCCCACCTCAGCAAATTGGTCCTTTCCTTTGTGTGCATACTCTGGATTCTGACAGTCTCAATAGGCATTCCAGTTATCTATGGCTGTGTAACAAATTACCTTAAACTTACCAGCTCCAAACATCGACTTAAATTTAACTCCGTGGGTAAGGAATTCAGAAAGGGTAGAGTGGGTTTGCTTGTCATGTCTGGGCCCTCAGCTGGCAGCACTTGAAGACTGGGGTTGACTACTTGGCTGGGGACAGCAGTCATCTGGGAGAGTTTTGTTCACATGCCTGGGAGTTGGTGCTGGCTGTTGTCTGAGACCTGAGCTGGAGCCGTTGGCTGGAGCACCTACCTGTCGCCTCTTCATATGGCCTGGGCTTCCTCACATTACGGTGGCCTCGACTTTCTTATATCATGGCTCAGAGTCCCAAAGGCCAGTGTCTCAAGAGAACCAGGTGGCAGCTGTAATGCTTTTTAAGTCACATAGCATCACTTCTTCCATACTCTGTTGGTCAACCAATAACTAAGGTGGACCCAGACTCAAAGAAAGCAGACAGAGACACCACCTCTCAATGAAAATTTGAAGACAAGTTTTAAAAGCTCCATACCAGGTTTAGCAAAGCTGACTGAACAACACCCAGGCACCATGCACTGAAAACGGTTGTTGATCTTCCTTCTCTACCTAAGTGCAGGTGTCTTTTCGCTGACTTGGCATTTTGCACAAACCTCACTTCATTCTGTACATTAGCGTCTAATATTCTTACAGGATTATATTGCTGTTTTATCTTTAACTTGACTACGTGTAAATTTCCTGTTCAAGTTCACAGAGATCTCCCCCTGAATCCACATCAGTTTGTCAGGTTGCTCCTTCACTGCATCCATTACCATTGTATTGCCAAAAATTAAAATGTGAAAATATTTTATTTCTTTTCTAGTTTCTCTACAAATGGAATGATATCAATCCTCTCTCCTGTCCACATTACTCAGTCTAACATACATACATATGCACACTGTATGCATCTTGTGAATGACATCACACCTTTGCTTAGGCAGGGGGGAAGGTACAGTGGAGTAGTTAATAGTCAAACAGACCTGGGTTTTAATGGCTGCTTGGCCTTACTAGCGATCTGTGGAATCTTGAGAACATTGTTTAATCTCTTTTAACCTCAGTGATTTTATCTGATAAATGGGGATGACAGTGGGATTAAATGAGAGAATACAGGTAAAGCACTTAGCACATAATAAGCACTCATTAATGATATTAAGAGCTACTTAATATCATTCCTGTTGTATCCTTTTAATTGATCACTGCAACAATCTCTTTTCTGTGTCCCAGTTCTGCATAAAACAGCACCAGTATATCTGGACCAAGCACCCTGGCAGGTGACTTTATAATGCTGCATGTCTCTTGTGAGTTGTTGCATTTGTGTTTACCTGGTTTTATCGGCAACATTTTAGTAAGATCTGCTAGGATCATCCATTCTTTCTCCTCTTTTATAAACCTTCCAGCCCTTAACTCAGGCCTGAGCTAGAAGTTCCAGCGGTGCATCATTAGATTATATAAACTGCTGCCACCATGAACAATTGAATGTCAGAGCCAAGACTTTTGCTCAAAATTTCTCTCTGTAAACAAGTCAAATTACACCATCCTAGAGAGAACCTAACGTAGAGGAATGTTGCTTGTCCAAAATGATTGCTGCGCTTGCAGGTATATAATTAGTCACCAGTCAGTGTGTAAATACTCTGTAAATTGCTTTATTTGTTAATGTGAAAAGCTCTGCAGCACTACAAGGTATCACAGGTACCAGGGCTGAACATGGGAGATAAGGTATTGTAAGAAAAAGAACATGTGAGTGAGGCATCAGCGTGTGGCGTGTGTCCCTCTGCTAGGATGAAGCTTAGAGTTCCCCCCCCTCTCGTTTTCTAAGAACACTGACTCCCCTGGGTGAATAATTTAAAGGACAAATTATCACTCTTCTGGGTACCAAAGCCAGCCATAAGCTGAAATTAAATTAAATCATAAAGCCCTACAAGAAACTAAGGGAAGAGTCAGAAATATAAAACCAAGGGAATCCAGGGCTAAGCATGAAATATTAGAGTCAGTGCAATGTCCTTGCCTATCTGTGCTGATGAAGGGAAAAACTGAAAACCACCCTAGTACAGACTTAAAGGACCACCATCAAATATCCATTGTTAAGTACTTGGCAGTGGCTATTGCAATGATTTCCATTCCAATGGGGTATTGGAGGGAGGTAGGAGAAAGAACACTAGATCATGCTCAAGTCTTTGCACTTGAGCTAACTGGCTGGGTGACCTTGAGCTCGTGACTGCTCAATCTGGATCTGAATTTCCTTCATCTCTGGATTGAAATAAATGAAGTCAGAATTTGCGTTTCTAAAATCTTTTCTTTTAGATCAATTCAAAGATCGTAGGGAGCTATGCCCATTAAAATAGACAAAGCTCATTATCCTTCTTCACAGTATCAGCCCCAGGACCACTATTAAAATTATCCTTATATTCTTTGGTAAGGGGCCAGGAGACACAGGAGCACTTTGGAAACAGGAAGCCTTAAAGTTTTGGACTAAAACACTGTGCCTCATGCTTTTCTAAGAGTGTCTCCCAACTTGTTTCCTCCAGAGGGAAATGAATGTTTACACGATGGCTTGGAGGGGTGGTACCACCCTGTATCTGGGAGGCAAGCCCTTTAAAAACCTAAGATTGGCTTCTGAGAAAAGAACTCAATGTGCCTGAACTAAAGTGAAAATGCAGCGATCTCTTCATTCTACACCAATGGAATGAGCAAGGATTGTGAAATAGTTCCTTTATTTAATCAATACAAAGCAGGAACTTTGGCAAACAGGTTGGCTGCCAACGTGGCATGGAGCGCCAAATCACAGCAAAAGTCTACAAAGCAGGTGCTGTTTCTAGGGCGCTCGATTGTTGAAAGTCATGGGATTTGTCCTAGGTCCAGCATATTAAGCTTAACTCTATCAACATCATAGCTAATCCTGGTCAGCATTTACTGCACGGCAGCGTCACAGGAACAGGGAAATGGAGTCTAAAATAAAGTGGTCCTTGTTCTCACCAGAAAGCTGGACTCTACCTCTTGGCAGACATAGGCGAGGCTGCCCTCAGAGCCATGTATCAGCAAGAATCACCTAATTGGTAATGCCCCGATCTTTGAATTTCATGGGCTAGTCAACTTTCAAAGACAAAGAGAATGATACCGAGGTCAAATTTTATTTCATTACTTTGCAAAATAAAAACAACTAGTATCCAGCTCCTATTATTACCTTGTTTAACAGAATGGGCATCTAAGGCCCAGGTATATGAAGTGACCTGCCCCAAATCCCAAGCAGGTTAGCATTAGCATTAGAATTTCTACCACAATGTATGATCTCATTGGGATTTTAAATATAAAGCCATTTAATAAAAAAGATATTTTAACACCAAAAACAAAGGAGCGACACAGTCTCAGAATAAAGGACAGTCCTTTAAATTGTTTACAGTTTGTGCTTAGACATAACTCACTACACTGTCCTTTATTTTTCTTAGTGGTCATAATCAGTGAAAACTATTATCCTAGGCCAGAATCCTTAGACCTGCATCTGTAATGC
Organism: Cabassous unicinctus; assembly: GCA_029593785.1. Lineage (NCBI taxonomy): Eukaryota > Metazoa > Chordata > Mammalia > Cingulata > Chlamyphoridae > Cabassous > Cabassous unicinctus. The sequence continues at coordinate 6,198 of JAQZBX010042603.1, forward strand.
CGTATTCTTCACAAGTTACTCTTAGATCTGGAATGCTTCTTTCTCTAGCAATTCCAGTCTTAAAGTTTCTCAAGGCTAAACGTTAAGCCCCATTTCTACTCTGAAGGTTTTCCTGATAACCTGTGATCAAGATGATCTTTCCACTCTCTGGATTCCTGTAGCACTTGCAATTCTAATATATAATTTAGCATTTTTATTTTGTGGAACATGTTTTTGAAATTTAGAATGTTCGGGAGACAACAGTTACATTTTTAAGTAAGAATTTTCAAAGTTTAGTTTCTTTGAAGCTGTATGTACCCCAGAAAAAACATGTCTTTAAATCTAATCCATTCCTGTGGGTGTGAATCCATTGTAAGTAGGACCTTTTGAGGAGGCTACTTCAGTTAAGGTGTGACCCACCTCATTCAGGATGGATCTTAATCCTATTACTTCAGGAACAGAATGAATACAGAGAGAGAAAGTCATGGAAGCAAGAAGCTGAAAGCAATGAAACCCGGATGAGAAGGGAGAGACCAGCAGATGCTGCCATGTGCCTAGCCATGTGACAGAGGAGCCAAGGATCTCTATCAGCCAGTCTTCGGGAAGAAAGCATCACCTTGATGATGTCTTGATTTGGACATTTTCTCAGACCCTAACTGTGAGTGAATAAATTCATATTGTTTAAGCCAACCCATTTCATGGTATTTCCTTTAAGTAGCCTAGGAAACTAAAACAATTACCATCTGAGAGAACCACAAGTTAGGTATCTCTGAAGAAGATACTAGCTTAGGAAAGAAATATATATATATAGAAATCTAAGACAGAGGTGAATCATCCATTATTCAAAATGCATCTGTAGTCTTTTGAGGTCGACAGTGTAGAACCCAATTTATTTTGATAAACAGACTGATGTGTTGAAAATGTTCTAGGAGTACATTAAGAACGAGTCACTGGACCTTTGATTTTAATATTGTCCCTTTTCTTCCAGGATAGTTAAGCATCAGAACAACTCCTCCCCTACTTGTTCAAATTGCCCTATCTCCTCATTTAAATAGAATAACACAATTCTATATAATGGAATCTAGAGCTTATCTAATCTATTAGCTTGTTTAACAGATGGGGTATCTAAGGTCCAGATAAGTGAAGTGACAAGCCCCAAATTCCAAGCAGGTTGGCTATAGCATTAGAATTTCTACCACGATGTATGAGCTTGTCAGGATTTTAAATATAATAGTCATGCCCCAGAGATTCCCAGATATCCAGAAAACTCAACATCAGTGCAGTCCCTAAGTAAGATTAGAAAGAAGAGAAGTTGTCCCCAGTCACATGGCTCTCCTTTTGACTTTCTTTCCCTGCTTTGCTCTTTCTTCTTCCCTTCTTTGGCACCCATTATCCCTCCCCTCTCCTCTTCCCACCTCCACCCTAAACTCATTAAAACCTAGGTCTCAGTAAAGGCTACGGTAAAACTCATTTAGGCAAAATAAATTCCTCATAGTGCTCCATGGAGTGACATTTGTGTGGCAAACATTGCACTAGGTGGCTTAATTTAATGAGTGACTTCTCTCAGGGGCATTTGCAATTTAACAAGGAAGAAGGAGAAGAGCCAAAAGTCTAAATCTTGTTCAGGGACAGTGGAGGCTTCCTGTTTCCTTGATATCATCCATATGGATGGTACTTTACTTCCAAATCCAGCCATGCTCTTCATAGTTGGAGCCCTGCCCTTCTTTCACTTCCCCATGGCAATCACCATGGTGCTAGACATTTAGTAAGTATTGACAAATATCTATATTGGGAGTATAATAATGGACCCTTGTTCATTTCCTTCTGGGGAGCTGGTCTTCTTTAACTAAGACCAAAGTCTTACCCTTTACACTTAAATACTTCTTTGATGCAAGATTTTAAACATTTTTACATGCTATTTTCAATCCATTCATATCTAAACCTGGAAACGAGGAGTCCCATCTCTGTAAAAAAAAAAAAAATTGCTATGTGACCTTTGCCAAGTCTCTAAACTTCTCCAGCCACAAGTTTTCACATCTTTGAAACAGAAAAAGTATTCTTAATAGAGACGGAGGTATTGGTGGGTTGGGACCATGCCTTTTAATTTTCCATATGTTACTGTACAGAGCCCTGTCTTGTCTCAGGTTCTGCCCACGCAGATGCTCAGGAAATGCTCGCTAACTGAAGATTTTTATGATCACTGGTAGAAAGACAGCATAAATGCAAAACATGATTTTCCCTTTGCCCCGAGTTACCCAGGAGCCTCATTCTCATTCAGAGATGACCACATTTCAGAAAGTGGGTCTCATAAAACATACAATTTAATGAAGCCATCTGGGAAGATGATCATCGTATAAATGCAAGATATTGATATTATCTGGCTACTTGGGGAAATACCATGTAAAGGAAGGCACAACCCAGCTCCATAATTCAAAGCAAGTATTGATGTACAAGGTCTTTGGATAATGGACTCTGCAGATTGATATTTCTCACAAATCTAAGGATCCTTTTTCTACCCTCCCTTGCAATTTTGCTATATTTGCAGCGTGATTTTATTTCACTATTTTCGTTTTCAACAGTGTCAACTGGGAGTCTTGAAACAGAAATTTACATCTGTCTCTACTGTTTTTTTTCACCTTATCTTCTTTTGAGGTAATAAATGATGGAAACAACACAGGCTTTTATTTCCTGCTCCAATAATTATACGGCATGTTGTTTGGTTATTCAGCACCCCAATTGATACAGGTACTTTCTTTTCTTTGTTATTCTTCTGGCAGAAAGGTGCATCCTACTCCTGATCTTATCCTGAAGAATGTTCTGGACTAAACCACCCAACATTAACTCTTTTCTCTGGGAAATAATTGCTAAAATAACACCAAGTTCAGTCATGCAGGTAATCACAACATGATAACATTCTGCAAGCATGGGCACTCTCAATCTTTTGTGTAGTCTGGGAAAAGGATAAAGCATTTCCTCGACATATATTTCTGCAGATTGTGGATTCTGCCTTACTAATAGTGTTGAGGCAGCAATGGCTCCCATTGTGTAAACCAAAGACCCCCAGGGCTCCTCTTGGTCTCTGCAGGAATGAATGGGATCCAGTGTCGATGCCAACCTTTCTGAAACACTGAATCTGTTTGACCCTGGCTCTCCCCAATCCCCCCACTCCCCACCACAGCACATACCAAATACATAAAAACAGTCAATTACAACACAGTCCAGAGGGTGTTGGGTTCATGGATCTTGTCTCTCTGGGCAGATGTGAGGTGGGTTTGCTGGTCCCAGCAACCTAATGTTCATGCACAGCAGGAGTAGGAGGGCAAATGTGCTTGGTCCGGCTGACGGCTGGGCCCATGGCTGATGGTGGGATAGAAAGGGAGCTGGCTATATACCCTTGATCTTTAATCCTTTCCATATTCATTGGAGAAGCACTTTCTCCCATTGCTCATATTCTTGCATCCCTAAACCACAGCCTAAAAGCAAGTGGGCCCTCGAGCTGAGGCCTTATATTCCAGTTTCCAAGTCTTCATACTCAGAGTAAAAAGAATCTGTTGGCCTCCCTCTCCACGGGCTCTGCCAGGCACTGTCACTCCCTATCCCTGGTAAGAAAGGACTATTCTGAGGGTCAGCCTAATGAGACTGGTAGGAGGGCTAGATATGGCACTAGACACAGGGGTACAGAATGGAAAAATTCTCCTCTGTGCCTTCAGAGTTCTCGGCCTGGTAGAGAACTCATAGTAGATCTGACTATATGGATCTGTTAATAGTCTCACTATTATTCTTAATTTTAAGAGTTTCTTCAATGTTTTGTTTTTTTATTCATGTTACAAAACATGAAACTAAATTGCAAAGGTGATGAGAAAAATAGTCTGACCATTTCAAGGGGTTGGAACTCTTACTCTAGAGGGATCATCCAGTCAGGTGATGTAGTCGTTTCAGACATGCGCATGTGTCCCAATAGCTATAAGACACTAGTTAGTCCATTGAGGAAAAAAAATCAGCAGGTTTGCCACAGATAAAAATATATACTGAGAAATAAACCTTTCAATTTCTCAAACATTAGGCAATTATGGGAGCCAAACATTTATTTGAAAAAGGCATCTTTATAGAGAGAAATTTTGTCTTTCAGTTAGCCACATGGTTTCTGAGCTGATTTGCATTCAGAACTAGCTTCCTACAATAAGGGAAGACAAGTGTGAGACAGTCTTTTCCTTAAGTCACAATATTGGTGGGAAGATGAGGTTTTGCACATGGAAAAATTAAAAGGATATTGATTCACATTGTAAAATGCTTCCTTTTAAAACCCTTTGCCTGATATCTGAAGATTCTATGGAGAAAAAGATGTATGACCACAACCAAGTAGTAAAAAATTGGGTTTAGAGGCTTTAGTAGTTAATAGGGGGCTGGGGGTGTGGGGGGGTGGCAGTGACAAAGGACTTCAGGTTAAAGAACCTAGGAAGAGCTGATGAAGTGCTTTTCTGTGGAAACAAAAAGTAAACTCCTTCCTAACCATTTTCCCAAGTCATTTTCTGTAAGCATCAAAAGTATTAAGCCAACAGGGCTTCATACTCTGGCATTAAAGTGTTTGGGGAATTTTGAGCCAAATATAGATTAAAAAAAGAAAATAAATAGAAATTGTTTTTCTGATTATTTTCTCTTCATAGCAAAACATTCACACAAAGAATACAGAGAAACCTCCCGTAATTCTACCACTCAGAGATAATCAGTATCAATGTTTTGCTGTATACCCTTCCAAACATTTTTCTATGTGGTATGCACATGTGTTCATATATAATAATTTTTAATAAAAATGTAATCACACTAGGCATACTGCTATTTAAGGGATTTTGCATATTAATAAATATATATCTATATTACCATTTTATTTGACTGCATAGCAGTCATCATATTCCATTCCATGTGGATCGACCACATGGAAGGACCACATGGAATGGAATAAAATGATAGACATCGTTGATGGTCATTTAGGTTGCTTCCAGTTTTTCACCATTGCCAACAACACTGCAATGAATATCGCATCTTGGTTTGGGCAACTTCAGACACTTTTATGGGGATGGGATATAGCATAATGATTAACAGCATAGGTTCCAAAGTAAAGTGAGACTGCCTGGGTTAGAATTTTGGCTCCATCACTTACTCACTATTACCCTGAGCAAGTTATTTAACTGGAGACTTGCTGTTAAGTGGAAAGTTCTTGTTGTTAGAACAATGTCTCATATGTAGTAAGTTCTAAATAAATGCTTACTATTTATGATACATTATCAGTGATGGAGTCTCTTGGTCATACAGTAGACACATTTTTGAAAATTCAAACACAATTATAAAAGGCTTAGGAATACATCTAATTAGCATCAGAGTTCACTTTTGCTCACAGTCATACACATTTTCGTAGAAAAATTATAGGTGTCAGGGGCTATGAATACTTAATTTCTAGTATCTCCAATAAAACAAAGAAAGCACATTAACCGTTTATTTTCATTAACTTTGAAAAGGCAACTGTTAATTGGTTGGCACAAACTATAGCACTTGATTGCATTTTTGACTTCTGTGTCTCTATCCCCATCTCAATTATTAACCTCTCAAAGGCAGGGATCATGTTGTATTCTTCATTGACTTGCTAGAAACTATTATATATTAGGTCCTTAATAAATACTTCCCAAGTCAATGAGTTGACCATACTAGATAGCAATACAGTACTTAAAAATTAAGATGTCTCAAAGCACAGAGAAGAATTAAAAGAAAATGCTCTAAAATTCTAATTCGTGCCTCTTTGAGATTGAATTTTAATTAGATTGCAATGTCTAACTTGTTTGCGGCAAATTTCCAAAAGAATTCCCCCAGATACTTCAATGGAATTCATGGTTGCTTCACTCTTCTGCACAGCTCTTCCTCCACTCTACAGAGGAGGAGAGGAGAGTTGGGCCTGGACTGGGATGTTTATGTACTTGTTAATCATACATTTGTTTTCCCTCCAAGCTCAGTTCTGCCTGCCAAGAATAGCTCAAGATGACAATCATTTTCATGCTTTCAGTCACACAAAACTTCCAGAAGGACATGGAAGAAGGAAAACAAAGCCAGAAGTCTAACATCATCAACAAAAACAAAGAAAAAGAAGAAGAAAATAAGTTATATTATTCTGTTCTCTATTTTTTGCCATCCTATCTCAGCATTATAGTGGTCCTGGACCCCTCCAATTGCTTGGCACATGGGAGAATGGGCGTGGGCTTTCAATAGCTACAGAAAACAAGAAGGCTAAATTCCACTCTGCTTATATCCCTTAAGAGCCAAGTGAGTTTTTGAATCTCCTCTTCTTTCTTTCTCGTGTTAACTTAAAGCCACAACTAGTAGCTGTTAGCAATTTTCATTTCCACATCTGTCTCCCTAAAGTATTGTTTTCCAAAATAGGTTCCATGAGATGTTAATAGATGCTCCATGGAAAAAAAGTTCTGTGGTCAAACGTTTGGGAAATTCACAGTTTAACAAGTTAAACAGATTTCTTTGTAGTAGGCCTTCTCATGCCCTTTAATTTACCAATGTACCTTATCAATCAATCTCCAAGAAGAGACATTCTTACACCACAGAACCTCTTTTTCCAGAAGCTTCTGGCAAGACTAGCATTTTGATTCATGCACTTTAGGAACGCTTGTCATCAGAAACACAGAAGTTCAGAACTATCTCGGTCACTCAGATTAGTATGTACCTCTTAACAAAGGGGTGGGGGGGAGCATTGCAAAGGAATCAACTATTCACAGGACTCTAATTGCATTCTTTCTGTGGGCTGGCGTCTCTGCACCCAGTAGCCTGCAGTGCCAACCCTGCAGAAAGAGACAGTCTAGAAAAATAGTCTGAGGGAAGGGCAAAAGGACCAAAAGTGGGCACCTTGGTCTTAGGCATACCTCACTGGTGCATTTAATCTCTCGGTGGTTGCCTGTCAAAAGTGGAAATGCCCCTTTTTCACTCAGCCCTACACAGTGTCTCCCTGTTGTAAGAGTTTGTACCTTATATCACACTGTGCTCCCACGGGGAACATGCACTCACTACCCCATTCCTACATAGTCTTCAAGCTCCTGCTCCTGCATGAAGAATTCCCTTTCCACTCACTGGAGTGTTCCCTCATTCCTCAGAAGTCCACAGTACTTAATGTCTACACTAGGGTCTGCAGGTTACAGTCCTCCAGCCAGCTCTGACCTGCTTCCCCCTCCCCCACCCAGGTTGGCTCCCTCATCTGTTTGCTCGTTGTTTTGGCTCATTGTTTTGGCTGTTGTTTGCACTCGTTATCTGCTCATTGTTTTTGCTTGTTGTCTGCTCACTGTTTTTTGCTAGTTGTCTGTTCGTTGTCTGTTTTTTTCTTTAGGAGGCACTGGGAACTGAACCCAGGACCTCCCATATGGGAGGTGGATGCTCAACTGCTTGAGCCATATCCACTCCCTGTTTGGTTTTTATTTAGTTTTTTATTTTTTTTTATTTTTACCAGGAGGTCCTGGGGCCATCCCCAGGTCCCTCCATATGGGAGACAGACACCCAACAACCTGAGCCACATCTGTCCCCCCTGTCTGTTTTTATAAGTACAATTTTATGGGCACTCAGCCACACCTGTTCATTTGCATACTATCTGTGTACACTATTATAGTAGAGTTCAGTAACTGCAAGAGACTATACAACCCTCAAGCCTACCTGTCCTTTACAGCAAAATGTGCCAACCTCTGGTCTCTAGTTCTTCTTTAGTACTCATCAGGTGCAGCCTTGCCTTATGCTGGTACTTCGATTTTGATGTTTCTGTATGTCTTCTCAACGAGTTGTTATATTTTTTTTTAGGAACCAGAGCCAGGAATTGAACCAAGGACCTCTTATGTGGGAAGCCAGCACTCAACCACTGAGCCACATCAGCTCCCTCAGTAAGTTTTTAAGTGCACTGAGCGAAAGGTAAATGATTTGTACCTCCTTGAATCCTTTGGAATATCTAGTATAGACTAAGTTATCAATAAACATTAGCTTATTGTTTGATTTTTTTATTGATTTTATTTGAAAGAGCACAATTTACCCCAAATTCTCCATAAGATGTTCCTAGTACCAAAAAGAGGAGAGTGAAAAAAAGTCATGATATTTTCATACCATTTCAGTCCTGTGATTTGAGATTGGATGTGCGCACACCCTATTTACATCTTTTCATTGTTTCAATTTTTTTTCTGAAAATAAAGTATACTTCAGAAGGGAAAGCCATGTATTTCTTCCTGGTAGCCTGGAAAAGATTATCCCTTCTATACACAAATTACATAACCTTAAGTGCTTTCTTTATCTATTATACACTCATTCCAACTGCCCACAAAGTAGTTGCAAAGAAAACATGCTACCCTAGAGTTCCGTGTGGGGCAGACAGAATGTGGACTGGCAGAAATTGATCAATACAGGTTTCTGATAGCCATTGGGCCAATCCTCCTAACGACCACTCAGAATCCTAGTCCAGCCTTGAGCATCTGGATGGTATGAGAGGCCATCGCTGAGCCCCAGTTTAATCTGGGAGATTGCCTACACAAATATAACCTCCTACTGATCAGACTGGAGAGGACCAGAAGCTCTTTGCAAGACCATATCATCTGTTCTGGAGACCTCTCCAGCTGCCATTTGTCAGAGCAAATTAAAATCCGAAACTAAAAGAGATGAAAGCCGCCTCTTTTCCAAAGCCAACAAGGAAATTCTCCTCATCATTAGTGGCTCCTCTACACTCAGGTCGAGTTAAATCAGCCACTCAAAATGCGGCTTTAGCTTGCTCAGTGCCAAGGACCGGAGCCTAATGTTGTGTACGTGGTTGACACAAGTTTATGTGCATTTCTCATTGACCCAAGTGGTCGTGTGTGCTTGGCTGAATTATTAATTTGTGTAAATCCACCCCAAAAGCTACAATTTGTTCTACCCACGAATGAAAACACCTGCAAAAGGGAAAGGAAATGTTCTCAGAACTCTCGTCCAGCTCCACCACTTTCATGCACCCTGACTCATCTTTTTTTTTTTTTTTCATTTAATATCCTTTTTAATGTCCAGCATTAGTAGTATTGTCACTTTCATTACTGATAAATTAATTAATTTGCATACTTTCCCTTTTTCTTGTTAAGTGTGATAAGAGGTATATCAACTTAATTGATCCTTTTCATAGGACCATCATTGATTTTCTCCATTATCCTCTTTCTTGGAGATGTTAACTGACTCATCTTTGTTTCTGGATAAATGCTAGCGCTGCCTTGGAGTCGGATGCGATGTGATCTTCCCCTGGTCTGGCCCTGGCTGGTGGCCCAAGCAGAAAAATTCTGGTTTTCTTTTTTTCTATTGTGAAATTGCAGCAGCAGCTATGTTTGAATCTATAGAAAGTAGCCTTTTATGAAACTAACAATTTTCTGCAGTTATAATTTTTATGGTGTCTACTGGTTGAGAGATGATGGGACTTATTCACAGAATTTACACTCTAGTGGTTTGATAAATATATAACATGTTGAAAAGGAGTTTCCTGGAAACGTAAACGTTATTCATCAGGGTTTTAGTTTCTCTTGCATTTGCTTTCGGCTGAGCTGTTTTGCTAGTTTTCCGTTTATTCAATTATTTATTTACTTATTCCTTTATTTGGCTGGCTCTCTAGATCCTTTCCCTAATCTAATCCAAATAAGAACAGCACTTAAGCAAGTCTAAATATGGCATAGGGGCAAATGTGTATATCCTTTTCTTTCCATTATCTTTTGCTTGCCTTCTGAGGGGTATGGAGCACAAAAGGTGTTTGAAGTGTTCTTTTATAGCATGTTTAATTCTTATCAGTAATTTTTTCCCTCTGACCTTCTGCCTCAGACAATTAATTTTCCTGAACTGCTCACACACTAGAAGAACATTAGGGGGCAAAAATAATGTTAGTACTAGTGAATAGAATCTTGGAAGAAAAGCTGTGCAATTATTCAAAGACCCAATCTTATCTCTTGTTTCATTTTTATATCACAGGTCTACATTTAAAAGTATTAGATATACTGGCCTGCTGTCCAGCATCTTCAAACCCCAGTAAATAAATGCTGCTAAGTGCCACCAGGAGTGAAAGAGCTTGTAATGAGAAGTGTGAGCAGATATGTGCTCCATTCATCATTCTGTTCACTCCAATATTGAGGCTCTTGTTATCAGCAGGATTCGTGGCGGTGTCATCGCCGCTGGCATAAATCTTCTGTCAGTGGGGGTCGGGCTGACGCCCTATTAAAACTCTGCTTTCACCTAATCACACAATGACCTTTCAATGTCTTTAATTAACCCCTGACCTGAACCATGCCAGTGTCTTCTTGGTAGGTAAATCTATGGCATGACATTTGCTTATGACACCACATTTGTCTTGGTTTAATCATCATACCTTTCAGATTATGGCTTGAGTGAAATACAGTTGGGATCCCTGCTAATAGTTGGATTAATTTTTAAAAGGTTAGAACATAATATTTTTCTCTGAGCTCCCAGTGAGATCTTTGCAGGCATTTCCCCCTAGGGAGTTGGGGTCCCCCATTAAATAAAATTCAGGTGAGCCTTCAATTTCACGAATAATGTCATCTTTTCTCTTCCAAAGTTATTCCTTTTGCATGACTTGGGGATTTAGAAGCATTCTAGGTTCTGCAGATGACCAGAGGACAAAAAGCTTTAAAATATGATCAATCCTCACTTGTTCAAGGCAATAGAATGCAGCAGTGGTGTAGATTTGCAAAGAAGGAGAGAGAGAGAAAAAGAGAAAGAGAGGAAGTAGGAGGGAGAGAGCAAGAAAAGAAAGAAAAAAGAGAGAGAGGGAGGGAGGGAGAGGGGAGGAAAGATGTTATCTGATTTGGGAATATGCTTTTGTATCTGGAATGTGTATGTGCCTCTCGTCCGGAAAGTTCTTCGGATAATAAAATTCACCTGATTAAGAAGAACCCTGAGGATGAACCCCTACCTGAATTAGTAAATATTACAAGGGTAAAATATTTATTAAAAGATGCAGCATTCTTACCTTCAGATGTAGTTATAAATTAAGATTGAAGTGGTTACTAGTTCATTTAGATTGAGCAGATCGTTTAAAATGGCAAGTAGTGATTGGCCTATAAATCATAACAGTGCATGAATAAAATAAAAGCTTTGAGCTATCGAAGATTTATCCATTTTTATACTCAATCAGAAGCCCCACACAGGGCTTAGGCTAGATGATCTCTCAGGACTTTTTCAGTTGTAAAGCCTGTGATTCAGTGGCTCAATATTACAAATTCTTGGTTTATTAAGTCTGAATTCAAAGGTTTTCCTGCCTTTAAAATACAATTTAAAAGTTACCCTGTAAAACTTTAGGAGCTGGGAAGTTTTCAAGTGTCATACCTGCCTTGGCCCTCTTCTCTTCCTCCAACCTGAGCCTTTGTTGACTCACCTGTAAAGTGAGGCTAACAATACCCACAATAGGATGGTTTTAAAGATTAGAAATGATGTACACCAGGCACAGGAATAATGCCTGGGATGCAACGAGGCTTGCTTCACGATGGGTGCCCATAGATCTGTGCGTATCTGTAGCATTTGCCAATGAATATCCCCCATTCAGTCAGTGCACTAGCCTAAGTAGTCTCTTTTCTTCTAAAATTACACCATGTAATGGTCAGTAACTTTGGAGTTACTCCTGGCTTCAAATACCTGTTCTATTACTAACTCATTGGCTTAATGCTCTCAAGCAATTTACATAAGCTTCCAGTGCCACAATTTTCTCATCTATAAAATGGGAAAAAGAATCATACCTGATCAGTGGGCCTATTAAAGAAGACAATGCATGTAAGAAACCATGTCTGATTTTGGTCAATCTTTCAATCCCAGTACCTAGCATGGTATCCGGCACACAGTGAATAATAAATATTAACTAAGATTTAACTATATACTTACCTGGCAGGGGAGATACTATGATCATGAAGGTGGTTTTTCCAGGGCGAGGCTTATCCATTGCACTCCGGATGTGCTGACCCCTGTGATTTCCCCAAATGTGGGGAAACTCGACTGCATAATTTGTGGTAATGGGGGACTGCATTCACGCTCTCCTCCAGCAAAAAAAAAAAAAAAAAGATTTAACTATATATAATCAATCTATTATTTAATTATAGATTAATTATATATATATATATATACACACTCTGATCATCATCATCAGTAAGCTTGTTCAATTTCTGTCTCTCATCTTTCTTGATTTAGAAGTGGCAGTTACATATTTTGACGAAGGTGGGTTTTGGTTGGGTGCTAGGCTAAAGGAGAGAGTTAAAATTAAAAAGTAGGGAGTAGAGAAGCGGATGTGGCTCAAGCGATTGGGCTCCCATCTACCATATAGGAGGTCTGGGGTTCAATTTCCAGGGCCTCCTGGTGAAAAGCAAGCTGGCCCGCGGGGCAAGCTGGCCCAAGCAGAGTGTCGGCCCATGCAGGAGTGCTGGCCCAAGCAGAGAGCTGGCGCAGCAAGATGATGCAGCAAAAAGAGACACAGAGAAGAGACAATAAGAGATGCAGGAGATCAGGGAGCTGAGGTGGCACAAGTGATTGAGCACCTCTCTCCACTCCAGAAGGTCCCAGGATCCGTTCCCAGTGCCACCTAAAGAGAAGACAAGCAGACACAGAAGAACACACAGAGAGCAGACAGCAAGTGCAAAAACAACGGGGGGGAGAAATAAATAAATAAATCTTTAAAAAAGAAAAAGTTGGGAGTAATGTCTACCGATGATATCATCAATTCTGCTGAATTATTCATTGATTTAAGAAATATTTACTGAGCAGCTATTATGTATCAGGCTCTGGGGATACAATGGAAAACTAGAAGACACACAATCCCTGCTCTCGTGGAACAAAGAGTTTATGAGAGAAAGACCAGTGTTGACCAAATAATGACGCTAACAAATGAATAACTATAAAACTGTGCCAAGAACTGTGGAGGAGGGAGACACAGCTCTGTGAGGGGCTTTGGCACAGTCAGGGAGGTGAGCTGAAGTCTGAGGGAGGAAGAGAAGGGGATGGGGAAGCCAGACTTCATGGGCGTTCCCATGTCATGTTATGAAATTTTTTTTTTATCCTTTATTTATTGGAAAGTAGGGGAAAATGTCATGACCAGATTTGTGTTTCCAAAAGTTCACCTTGACAACCATGTGCTGGGTGAATCAGAATGAGACGGGGAGACAGTGAGATACAGAGGAGATACAGTGGTTTACACTGTATAAAATCCCAAGTCTCGATGGTGATTCTTTCTTTGAATCTCAGAAAAAAATTAGGCTGTGTCCCTCTTTACCGGTACCAAAATGTAGAAATATGTAAACCTTTTCTTTTGTGGTTGGGGTTGACCTCTGAATTTATCCATCGCCCTCTGCTATGTTGTGCTGCCACCACAGGAAAACAAGGCTGCCCATGTTTTCTGGGCTATAGCAGCCCTCTAATTGGAGGGTTGCGTGCCAAGCCAATAGCCCAGTTTCATAAACCTCGCTGGTTATTATACTGATAAGCCTAAGCAACAATGCAGTGAGTCATGAAACCTGCCTCTAAACTCTAGGTCCAATAAGGACAAAAGAACAAAACCACCTCTAGCTAGAGAGCTCTCATATCAGCCAGCCTCTGAAATAGGTAAGATGACTCATGTATTAATACTTCATCCTGCAAATATTTATTCAGATCTTACCATGTGCCAGGCACTCTCGTAAGTGTGAAATGGTGTACTAAGTCCAGTTTTGAGAGGAATATCTGCTATGCCATGTGACTTGAAGGGAAGGGCAAGCATTTATGCTACAGTGTAATTGGTACTTTATATAGGTTATCTGAGTTAGTCATCAGGACAATTCATGAAGTAGAAATTATGATCTCTGCTTTAGGAGCTTTAGGATTTGAACCTAGATCTGTTGACCACAGCACCTTTGAACTTCCATTATACCATGCTTTTTCCCAAGAAGGAATCCCTTTTCAGAGACGACTCCACAAGGAAGACCTGAAATTCTGACATTAGTCATTCCTCTTTGCTAAGATGTGCCCTCTTTCTAAACCACAACAGGGTTTCTCAACCTCAGCACTTTTGGCATTTTGGACCAGCGAATTCTTTGTCATAGGGGGCTGTCCTGTGCATTGTAGGATCTTTAGCAGCATCCCTGGGCTCCACCCATTAGGTGCCAGGGCCATCTCCAGCTGTGACAATCAATAATGTCTCCAGGGGAGCACAATCATCCCTGGTTGAGAACCACTGGTATATAAAAAAAGCATGACATTGTATATTTTATCATAACTTAACAAAATTGTGAGGGACAAAGTGTAAATTATAATGTAAACTGTAGTCTGTGGTTAGTAGCAATGTTTCAATATGGGTTCATCAATTGTAACAAATGTACCACACTAATGAAGGCTGTTGTTAATGTGGGAAAGTGTGGGAGGGGGAGGGAGTAGAGCATATGGGAATCCCTTATATTTTTTATGTAACATTTATGTAATCTAAAGCTTCTTTAAAAATAAAAAATAAAAATAAATAAAAAATAAAAATAAAAAAAAGGCACGAGGGGAAAATAGTATATCATGAAGTCCACCAACATTGAAAAGGAAGACAGAGACAGAGGAGCTAATGTGAACAACCAGGAGAGGAGAGTTTCAAGAAAGAAGTAGTTGGCAAAGTCAGCTGTTCTGGGGAGGTTACATAAGATATGGATAGGAAAAAAGGATTTTTGCATTTGATAATGAGGAGGTTCTTGGTGGCCCCATGGAGGGCACTTTCAGAGGACTGGTGGAGGCAAGATCCTGGTGGTGGGGAATAAATGGAATGCATAAGAGTAGAGATAGTGAGAGTAAGCTCCATTTCCAATAAGCTTGAAAATACTGTACAAGAGATACTGCTTCAACTCTTGGCCCAGGACTCAAGAAACTGGAAACTTCTACTTTCTATATCTTGGAACACTTTTAGGGCAGTATTGCCCAGCTGAACCATGCCTAAATGCCTGAGCCACAAAATCAAGAGCTACTATTAAACAGCAAGTTTTAGGACAGTTTGTTACCCAGAAATACTTGCTTGGAACAGACTGCCACATAATTCCTGGTTGCCTTTTCCCAATGGTGAGACCTAAGGAACATGGATAGACAAAGGCCATCCAGTCCCACTGCTCTGAGAAAAACTACTAAGCCCAAGTTTTGTGCTCAAGCACTCATACTCGTGAGTCTTACAGACCAAAGTTCAATTCTTAGCTTTTCTGCTTCCTCCCTGTGTAAAAGAGAGATTATTAAAGGTCCTATTCAAAGAAGCGTTGTTGGGATTGAGTGAGATCTATCTGCATAAAGCACTTACACAATAAATGCTTGCTAAATGTCATCTCATTAAAATCATGAGTTGTGCCATCAAAGGATAGCAAATCATCCCATTCTTTATAAAATGACCTTGGCTTTGACTATACAAAAGTTTGTAGTAACTTCATCCCTCCCCACTCGATCAACTGATAGGCCCTTCTTCTCTCACCTGTTGCTTCTCCACAACCACAACCATAAGTCCTTTGCTCTTGGTCTTCTTGTGACTTCCAACCTCCAGTTCTCAATGTTTGACCTACAAACCATCACACACACACACACATTGTGCATGGGACCACCTCTAAACCACAAGTTCTTCTGCGGGAAATGTATTAAAGGACTGACTTCTGAATCTCTGTTTAGCGACCACAAAAATTTCAGTTTCAGTTGGTGTAACTTGCAAGTCACTCTTGTTGGAAATAACTGGGGGTGGGATGGGGTGGGGGGGTGGAGAGAGAAAGAACTAG
>JAQZBX010042604.1:0-21956 GCA_029593785.1 Cabassous unicinctus
GGATTCCCATGTTCCCCACCTCCCACATATCCCATAACATCCCACATAAACATCTTTCATTACTGTGACACATCCCCTGCAATGGATATACACATCCTGGGCCTTTGCCTCTAAGCATGGACCATAGTTCACATTGTAGACCACACTCTCTCCCACACAGTTTTGCATGGTATATGCTGATGTAATATAGCCTATATCTGTCATTGTAATGTCACTCAGGATAATTCCCAAGTCCTGAAAAAGCCCCTGTATTACAACTGCTTTCCCTTCCCTGCTCTGAAAGCATCTGGTGGCCACTGGCTCCACCTCACTGTTATAATTTCTTCCATTGCTTGAATCACAATATGTCTACAACAGAATACCATTAAGTCCACTCTAGTCCATAGCTCTTCCCCCAATCCTGAGGAGTTTGGGATGGTGATGTCCACTCCACCTCCAAGTGAGAGTGTAGGCAAGTAGTTTTTGACAAGGCTGTCAAGTTAGGTCAGAACAGTCTATTCAACAAATAGTGCTGGGAGAACTGGATATCCAAAACCAAAATAAAGAAAGAGAACTGCTATTTCAAAACTTATACAAAAAATCAACTGAAAATGGATCAAAGACCTTAATATAAAAGCTGAAGCCACTAAACTCCGAGAAGAAAATGTAGATCTTGTGGTAGGTGGTAGTTTCTTTTTTTTTTTTGCATTTTAAATATTTTTATGGTGATGAAATTTTAAAGACATAAAAATAATAAAGAGTACAGTTCAGTGACAGTACACTCACAATGTTTTCCAACCAACACTTGTATCCAGTCCAATATATTTTCATCACCAACAAAAGGTTTCTTAAACCTTATGCCCAAAGCATAAGCAACAAAAGAAAAAAATAGATAAATGGGACCTCCTCAAAATTAAATACTTTTGAGCTTAAATTGACTTTGTCAAGAAGGAGAAAAGGCAGCCTACTCAATGAGAGAATGTATTTGGAAACTGTATATTGGATGAGGATTTGATTTGTATGCTGTATAAAAAGATAAGCAACCTAATTTAAAAATGGGCCAAAGACTTGACTAGACATATTTCCAAAGAGGAAATACAAATGTCAAAAATAGCACAGGAAAAGGTGTTCAACATCACCAGCTATTAGGGAAATGCAATTCAAAACTACAATGAGATATCATTTCACATCTTATAGAATGGCCATTAATAAAAAAAAAAAGAAAAAACAGAAAACTACAAGGGCTGCAGGGAATGAGAAGAAATAGGAACACTCCTTCACTGTTGGTGAGACTGTAGAATAGTGCAGCCTCTCTGGAAGGCAGTTTCTCAGTTCCTCAGGAAGCTAAAAATAGAACTGCCCTTTTGATCTAGCAATCCCACTACTAGGAATATATTCAGAAGAGCTGAAAGCAGTGATCACAACTAAAATTTGCACACTGATGTTTATAGAAGCATTGTTCACAATTCCCAAAAGATGGAAACAACTCGATTGTCCATCAACTTATGAAGGGAGAAACAAAATGTGGTTTATACATATGATGGAATACTATTCAGCTGTAAGAAGAAATGAAATTGTGATGCATATGACAACATGGATGAACCCTGAGAACATTATTTTGAGTGAAATAAACCAGACACAAAAGAACAAATATTTTATGGTCTCATTAATATGAACTAAATAAAATGTACAAACTCATGGAGTTAAATTCTGGAGTATAGGTCACTGGGAGAAAGAATGAGGGTTCAGAAGTGGGACCTGATGCTTAATATATGTAAAAATTTTATATGGTTGGTTGTAAATATTTGGAAATGAATAGAGCTGATAGTAACACATTATAGTGAGTATAACTAACACTGATTTATAAATGTGATTGTGATTGAAAGGGATAGTTTAAGGAAGTAGATGTAAATAGATAGAAAGCTAGAGGAGAATAATGGGATTGTATATAACAGTAAACTTGGTAGTGGGTGATGACTGTGGATAATAGTACAAATAAAAGAATGTTTTCTTATGAACTAGAACAAATATATGTCACTATTACAAGGTGTTAAGAATATGGTGTTATGTGGAAAAATCCAACTAAGGCAACTTATGGACTATAGTTAATAGTAATATTGTAATATTGTTGCATCAAGGGGCAAGGAAGGTACTATGTCAATGCCAAAGATCAACAATAGGGGGACATAAAAGGGGTAGGGGATCTGTCTTTTTACATAATGAAAACAATCTAAAATTGTCTAAGTGGATGAAAGCACAACTCTGCAATGAAACTGAGAGCCCTGAGTATATGCTTTGGATGGACTGTAAAAGGCATGGGACAGTACAACACAGTAAACAATGAAGTGGGTGGTGGACTGTGGTTGGTACAAATATGAGAACATTCTGTCATGAAACTATAACAAATGTACAATACTTGGTGTTAATAAGAGGATGGTATGTGGTGAAAATACACTTCAGGTAAGTTAAGGACAATAGCTAGTAGTAATATTTGGATGTTCTTTTATTAATTTTAACAAACATTCCACAACAATGCAAGGTATGCGTGGTGGGGAGGTATATAGGAATCCTGTATATTATGCATGATTGCTTTGTAAACTCACAACTTCTCTAAGATTAAAATACTTCCGAATAAATTTAAAAAGGAAGTGCAAGACTTGTATGCTTAAAACTAAAAAGCATTATTGTAATAAATCAAACATCTAAATAAGTGGAAAGATATCCATATTCATAAACTGAAAGACTTTATGCTGTTAAGCTGTCAATATCCCCAAAGTGTTCTATAGATTCAGTGTAACTCCTATCAAAATTCCAATGGCCTTTTTTTCCAGAAGTGGAAAAGCCTATCCTAAAATTCATATGAAATTACAAAAGATCCAAAATAGCCAACACAATGTTGAAAAAAGAAGAACAAGGTTGGAGAACTCACACCTCCCAATTTTAAAACTTACTACAATAATCAAGACAATGCAGTAATGGCGTAAGAAGAGACATGAAACTACATAGAATAGAATCGGGATTC
Organism: Cabassous unicinctus; assembly: GCA_029593785.1. NCBI lineage: Eukaryota > Metazoa > Chordata > Mammalia > Cingulata > Chlamyphoridae > Cabassous > Cabassous unicinctus. The sequence continues at coordinate 3,002 of JAQZBX010042604.1, forward strand.
CAGAAATAAACCCAAATATCTGTGATCAATTGATTTTTAACTAGGGTGCCAAGATGGTTCAATGGGGAACAAACACCGGGACAGCTGGATATACACATGCAAAAGAATGAATTTGGGCCCCCACCTCACACCAAATACAAAAAAGTAACTCAAAATGGATCAAATACCTAAATGTGAGAGCTAAAACTACAATGCTCTTAGAAAGAAACATTAAGTGTAAATCGTTATGATCCTGGATTAGGGAACCATTTCTTACATATAAAACCTAAAGTACAATAAACCTTTGAAAAAAATAGATAATTGGACTTAATCAAATTTAAAAATTTTGTGCTCCAAAGGAAAATATCAAGAAAGTGAAAAAGACAACCCATAGAATGGAAGAACATTTTTGAAAATCATTTATCTGATAAAGGTCTAGCATCCAAAATATACAAAGAACTTTTACAAGTCAACAATAAAAAGACAATTCAATTGATAAATGGACAATTTAAATAGACGTTTTCTGCAAAGAAGATGTATAGATGGCAAATTAGTACATGAAAAGAGGTTCAACATGATTTGTCATTATGGAAATGCAAATTGACATGGTTAAGAGGTCAGTAGAAATGCATTCTATAACTATAGCGACTACTCATTGGGAATTCACTGTGTGTTTATTCTCATACAACATTATGACAAAGTTATTATTAACTCCATTTTATAGATGAGGAAACTGATATCTAAAGAGGTTATTTAGCCACCTTTTGGTTAATAGTTAACCTAAGTCACACAATTAGAGACAAACACAGATTGGAAGTCTGGTTGTCTGACTCCACCAAAAGATTTACTGACATCACTACCCAAGTGATCCTCCTACAACATAAAACATGCATTCAAGAAATATGTTGCTTAAAAATTGAGCTATAAAATAGTACAATGGGATTACAGCAGTGAAAAAACATATAGGAAAAGTCTAGAAGAAATCATACCAAAAAATAAGATACTGTGTTTAATGATGGTATTAAGGGTGCTTTTTGTTTTCCAAATTTTCTTGTCTTTCCTTTTTTAAAAAGCTTTAGATTATGTAAATGGTACATTGAAAATATAGGGGCATTCCCATATATACCACCACTCCCCCTTCCACACTTTTCCCCATTAACATCATCTTTCACTAGTGTGGTACATTTGTTACAGTTGGTGAACACATATTGAAGCATTGCTACTAACCATGTTCAATAGCTTACATTATAGTTTACACTTTGCACTGCACAATTTAATAGGTTTTGACTAAATGTAGAATGGTCTGTATACATCATTGCAATGTCATGCAGAACAATTCCATGTCATTCTTCCCTCTCCCTGCCCTCAGAACCTCTGTTGACCACTGCCTTTATATCAATGTTATAATTTTCATTGCTCAAATTTTCTTTAATATGATGTATTAACTATTATAATTAAAACATCTTTTAAAAAAATATGTTCCGAATATAAAGACCATTTCTAAACACACATTTACACATGTAGTTTTATGGGAAATAAAATAACACAATACATGTGTTATCACTACATTAATTGCATTTTTATAATGGTTAAAGTCTTGGCACCAGTTTAAACTAGATATATGATTTTAAATAAGTGATTTAAGTACTGTGGATTCAGTAATAAATAAAATATATTATCTGTAAACATCTTCAAAATTTTATGAAGTGAATATTTTTCAGCTCTGTAATTATAATACTGAAACTTCAATTTGACAAAATAATATTACTAAATTTTATATTTTATAAATAATTAAAATATTCCATTTCAATTAACATTCTATGTTTCACAAAGTACAGTTGTTTACTGTGGAAAATAAGAAAACTTCATTGCCTTTAACAGTAGTATTTAAATAGAAGATGCTATACATTGTAAAACACACTATAAAATTGAAAATATTTATTAAAGTAATTTCTTAGACGAAACGAGAATTTGATAGATATTTCTTGGAACTGGCTCACATTCAAATAGAATCTTGTGGCTCCTTCCATAATCATTCTCACATTGTTACATATCTTTAAGAACTACCTCTGAACATGGAAGATGCAATAAACCTATGCATAAGATTGTCAGATTTAGTGAATAAAAATACAGCATATCAAGTTAAATTTGAATTTCAGATAAACAATAATTTTATGGTAAATAATATTTAGGACATATTTCTCATAAAAAAAAATATTCATTGTTTATCTATAACTCCAATTTTACTTGATGCCTTATATTTTATATAGCAACCCAACCTATACACAATTTTTAAAACAAATAGGGAAATCTTAAATTTTATGGACAGTATATTAAGTAAAATATCACCAAATATAAGATTAGTTAATTGCAAAATTAAGTAAAAGCTATACTGTGCTATGAGAATTTTCAAATTCTAGCTAAAATTATTGGATAGTTCCTTCATTAGTGGCAATACAAGCTTATGATTATGAATTCAAGTCAGAAATTATGATTTACTTGATGAGATTTACATTCTTCTTTTCTATTGAAGATGGCATTGTAGCAGAACCATTAAATAATTCTGAAAGTAGTATGACTGCAGTGTTCATGAGTTGACAGATAATTTCCTGAAATATGCAGTCAACCAGCATCAGAAATCTTAAAATTGTATCTAATAAATGTCAATATTTAGGCAACTTGAAATAGGTTGAATCATCTTCAGAGAAATTTGACTCAAAGCATTTTTTAATCCCTTGCTTTTCTGCCACCTACAATTTAATAAACAATTGGCAAACAAGTGATGATTTTTATATTACTATAGCATGATTTGTAGTGTACAGTCATTTTATTAGACTGAATAACAGCATGGACCAAAACCTTACGAACAACTTTAATTAAAACTTCACTTCATGCTTACACTGTCTTTAAACAAACCAGATTAAAAAAAACAACAACAACGCCTATTCTTATGCCTATGAAATTTGATGACTCATTTGTAAGCATATAACTTAAGTTTACCAAAGTCAGAAAATGAATTCTGAAAAAACAGCCATGTGTTCCAATGTAGAGGGACCTTCCACAAAAATATTATCACTGGGGGAGAATCAGGTCTAAATATCAGGTTTCCTAAAGCCCAGTCTAGTAATGCTTCCCTTATGCTATGCTATAGATTTTTGACTTTTTAAAAGCACCTATATGCTTCATTACAGAATTAAGAAGAAACCTAAGTCCATTAAATCTGATGTTATAGACTTATTTTTAAAGAATATAAGGGATTTTAGTTTTTCTAAATTATTACATATTTTATTTCTTAAGTTTAAATATATCATTATTTCATTTTCCTATTAATTATATTTGACAATATTCTTGGCTTCGGTTTTGAAAAGGTATTGGATCACAGAAGTATCACAACTGTAGCAGGGGGGGATCATTGATGTGAGGGATCAGAGATGGGGATACATGGGAGGAAGCTCACCTGAGCATACATATAAGGTATATAAATATGTACAAATGTTCATGGGGCATAGCCACAGCAGCTAAAGATTCACATAACTGAGAGAATATTTAAATCCCATCCTGGGGAGCTCTGCCATATTCTCTAATGGAATAGCAGCAGTCCCCTGAGTACAGGTACAATGACTAGTGAAGAAGGATGGTCCATTGATAGGCCCTTGATATTGATGACTATTCTTATGAGCCCTTGCTCTTGAAATTGTAACTTAGCCTAGTGTAGTGTGCCTTAGAGTTACCTACTGGGAACTTCCTTGTTGCTCAAATGTGGCCTCTCTCTAAGCCAAACTCAGCATATAAATGAATTACTTACCCCCCCCAGTGTGGGAAATGATACCTGGAGACTACTACCAAGAACTGGCTGGTGGTGCAACTGGAAAAAGACCTTGAATAAAAGGGGGTAAAGGTAAAGACAAATGAATTTATATGTCTAAGAGACTTCAAAGTGAGTCAGGAAGTCATCAGAGAGGTAACACTTATGCAATATCAGCAGGATATCATAGACTGCCAAAGTAGATACTACCCCAAATAGTAGGACTCCTGAGGGCTCTGGAGACACCAAAGTTCTATGGTCATGGCAGATAGCTCTGGAGTTTGGTGCCTTGCCAGTGGGCACTACTTTGGAGTGTGTGCTCCTGAATGTAAAGAGTTGGAATCAGATGTGACTTCTTTTCACATGCCTCTTCTGTCCCTTTTATTTGAACATACAGTTGGTGCTGGAGTTGGTAGGTGTACGTCCAAGGGACTTGAATCTCTTTGCTGTCCATATGCCAGCCAGGCCCTAAGCCTCAGTGGAGTTGCAACACCTACTCTCCAGTTCATTGGATGCACTCAGGACAACTAACAAGGAGGTGAGGAAGAACAACCAACACACCAAGGAACCAAGAGAGTCCACAACTGCAAGGAAGAGAGTCCCATCCATCAGCCATATGGGATTGAAGCACCCTCTCAAATAGAAGTGGAGTGGACATCACCATCCCAGAATCCTCAGGATTGGGGAAAAATATGGACTTAAGTGGACTTACTGAAATTCTACTATAGACTTATTGTGACTCTAGCAATGGAAGAAATTATATCATGGATATAGAGAAAGTGGCTACTGGAGGTGTTGAAATCAGGGAAAGGGAAAAAGAGGTGTAATATGGGAGCATTTTCAGGACTTGGAACTTTCCTGAATGACATTGCAATGGCAGATACAAGCCATTATATACCTTGCCATAACCTACAAAATTGAGTGGGAGAGAGTGTAAACTACAATGTAAAGTATAATCCAATCTTAGTGGCAATGCTCCAAAATTGTTCATCAATTACAATGAATATACCACATTAATGAAAGAAGTTGTTAGTGTGGGGAAAAGTGGGAGGTATGGGGAGTGGGGCATATGGAAATCCCTTATCCACAAAAGGCTAGGAAAAAAAGAGGGGAGAGGAGGGGAGGGGAGGGGGAAAAATATAATGGGGAAGCAGATGTGCGCAAGCAATTGGGCTCCTATCTAACACATAGAAGGTCCAGGGTTTGATTCCCAGGGCCTCCTGGTGAAGGCAAGCCAGCCCATGCAAAGAGCTGGACAGCAAGATGATGCAAAAAAAAGATACAGAGAGAAGAGACAATAAGAGATGCAGCAGACCAGGGAGCTGAGGTGGCATGAGAGATGAGTAGCTCTCTCCCACTCCCAAAGTTCCCAGGATCAATTCCTGGTGCTGCCTAAAGAGAAGACAAGCAGACACAGAAGAACACACAGTGAATGGACACAGAAAGCAGATAAGAAGTGCAAAAAAAAAAAAAAATGGGGGGGAATAAATAAATAAATAAATCTTTTTTTAAAAAAAGAATATAATGGCATCTCTTAAGACAACTGATATAAAAGGTTGTTGGACAATGGTAGGTTTCAACTAAAATTGTAAGGTGGTATCAGTACTAATACCACCAAAATCATCTAAATCATGCTCCCAAAAATAATCCTGAAGTTACTTAGGATTAAATGATTCCTGTTAGGCACATTTTATTACTGGAGAACCATTAAGACTCTTAAAAATGATTGCCATTTTTCTTTATTTTTATTTTATTTTATTTTTTGTTTTATTTTATTTACTCCTTCAATATTTAAATGTTGCCTTAGACTGAATTCAAGGCCTTCTCTAACCCTACTGTACCTATCTTTCCTACTTTATCTCTCAATAATCACTCATATATCCCTCTACTCTAGTAGGGTGGGTCTACGTTTTCCCAGAAGTGGCCACATGATTTGAAAATTTTATGTGTACAATGCATGGAGTTTTAACTGGCAAGATGGTGAAGCAGAGCCTAATAATTACTCAAAATTCAGATTTTTAGCATTGGTACCAAAGCAACCTTGATTCGCTGAAAAACTACATTAGTGCAAAAGTATAAAGTTAAAGACCTGGTAATGCTGTTCTTTTCATTGAATGTTGGTGAAGTTGGGGTTTCTGGTATTTAATAGGCTAGCCTATTCTCTATCATCACAGATATATTCTGGGTCAGCCATATCTCAATTATGTCTCCAGGTTTACATCACTCATGGTGGCTCTCAATTTCTATTTCATCAGTTTTATAATGGTACTTCATTCTTCCAGAACAAGGCAGTTCTAAATATTGCCCAGAAGAATCCTTCTCCACCTAGCTGTACCTCAAATTTGCTTGTGGTTTTTTGTTTGTTGTTTCCCATCTACTTATTTTACTTATTTTTACTTTTTAATTTTTTTTTATTTTTAAAAGATACTTAGATTACATAAAGGATACATAAAAAAACTGTAAAGGATTCCCATATGCCCCATTACCAATCCCTCCCACACTTTCCCATATTTACAATATCTTTCATAGTGTGGTACGTTTCATACAATTGATGAACACATATTGAAGCATTACCACTAAATGTGGATTATAGTTTACATTATAGTTAATACTCTCTACCACACAATTTTTTAAGTTATGACAAGATATATAATGTCCTGTATCTGTCATAACAATGTCAATCAGGAAAATTCCAGTTATATCTATTTTCCCCCTTTCCCTTCCTCAGGACCTCCAGAGACCACTGCCTCCACATCCATGATGAAAGTCCTTCCATTGCTAGAATAATAATAAATCTACTCTATTCTATCATTCATTCCCCAATCCTGAGGATTCTGGGATGGTGATGTCCACTCTGCCTCTAACTGACATGGGGTTTAAATCCCATGGGGTAGCTGAATGGGACTCTTTTGCTTGTATTTGTAGACTGAGAAGCGTTCATAGCACTGCCTGAACTGTACCCTCAGAAATTCTGATTAATCTAGGGTGAACCCCAAGCACTGCAGTCTAGTTGAGAACCACTAAGCTAGAGTTTAACCACAGAAATGCCATACATTTCAGGACAGTTTTAGAATCTCATATATTCATTTCCAAAATTCTATGTATGCTGAATCTTCCTGGCAAGACAAACTGATAGGACAGATGCTTAATTCAACAGTTTCTAAAGGGTATGGCCATTAAATCTTAAAGCATGATTAATATTAAAAATCTATGAATCTCTTCTGAAATTGTGACTTCATTTCCAACAAATAGCTCTAAATCTCTGTAAAAGTTGCGATTCCCCTGAGCTCAGGGAAATTTGCAGTGAGAAATAGAGTCCACGTACAATGTGTCCAATTTACATATCAAGCTTGAGTCTGGACACTTGGGTCTCTTAAACAAATTGCTAATGCTTTTCTCTGAAATCATCTAGTAGAGATCCCTGGACCAGCAGCATCAAACATTACCTAGGAATTGTTAGAAATGCAAATCCTTAGGCTATGCCCCAGACCTAATAAATCAGAAACCTCTTGTTTTACCAAGTCTTCTAGGTGATTCTCTTGCCCACTAAAGTTTGAGAACCACTGTACTTAGCATTTAAATATCAAATGTCACAACACAACACTAGATGTAATGAAAATGCTTTGTAATGACATTTGAAAAATAGAAAAAGTTTCCTGCATAACACAGTTGCCTGGAGTCCCAGAAACTCAGTGGTCTCTGCTAAGTCAACAAGTTATGTCACAATAGGGAATGTGCCTCTGTTTGAGCAGTGACATCTAAAAAGAAAAATACAACATTATACCAATTGGTACTTCCAAACCCAATATTAATTCACATCCTTTTTATATGGATGTATTCTCAGTTTTATGATCTATATAATATTTATTAATTCTGTGTAGTTCCATGGTGGAACTTATAATTTTGGTGGATTTCAACATCAGGATTGGCAGGGAATTTAATAGGTTCTCATGCAGAATTGATATAAATGGAAAATCTCAACAAATATTTGTGATCAAATCCTAGTGATGGGAGAAAATAGAATAATCATGATATTTTACTTATATCTCACTGAACTAAGTTATATTTTAGTTAATCCCTTTTTGACCTATACTATTCATGACCAAATTGTTGCAAAGTCTGTCTGCATATGACAGGGTTTGGAGAGCTTAAGGGACCATGAGCAATAAAATAGACTGAAAGGCTTTCAAACACAGCAGATTTAGTTGACATAAAATAGCTCCATTTCATCTTCCTGTCAAGAAGTAAAGACCTGAAGTCATTGTTACTCAGTATCTTTCAAAAGTTCAATTCAGAGAAACAGAATTTGAAAATTGAGGGAGACTTAACCCATCTATTGCTCCAAGGAGCCTCAAATATACCCCTGACTTCAGCCAAACCAGCAAAGACAGTAGGTCCATAATTAGATGCTCTCACATTGGTTCCTTATCAAGCTGTATATGATGTACTGTGCTTTCATGCATTTTCACTCCCATTTATAGGAAAGTTATGTAAATTAGTCCTGTGAAACAAGTCAGGGTATACAGTATAGGAATGTTTTGAGGACACTGCCTCTTTACAAAATCATTAGGGAAATTCTGACTCATCTAGTTATGCTTCTCCTTAGCAATGGGCTTTTCTTTGTCTTATCAACACTGTAAGTAGAAATGTAACTAATCACATGTTGGCTCAATTTAAATTGTAAGCATCATATATATATTTCTTTGTATTCTACGCAACACCAAAAAAAGTCCTGATGCCTAGTAAAGGCATACTGCTAGTTGGTTGGTTAATTAATCACCCATTTCCTACACTTTTCCCAGTGATGTAATTTGAAACAATTGCTTCAATCAGTACACAGCAACCTTGATAATAGAGAGGTTGTAATTAAAGAATTACCTTTAAAATTGTAAACTTTTCATCTCTGAAATTGCTTCATCCCTGATATTCTCAAGCTGTTTCAAAGTAGATAAAATATTTTGTTCATCTTTATGTCATAAACAGCATATTTTATACTTTCTTCATATATTTTATGATTTATATACTTTTTCAAATTTAAACATCCACAGTTAAATCTAACTAACTCTTGATAAAAAGACAGAAAAATATGTTTTTATTTGAATTATCACTAAGATTAAACCAAAGCAGAAAATTCAAGCCTTGACATATTTTTGAAATATCTACGAACCCAGGGGGAACCACCAACCCCAGGAATTGCTTTTACTTTTGAAGCCCCATTTATCTTTAGAGCTTAAAAATATGAACATTAAATAAAGTATAAATAGAATAAAATTAAATCATCCAAATAAATCTATTCTGGGTTTATTCAGAATCCAGCAAGGAAAAATATCTAAAGAACAAGTATGTTACTGAACTATTCTTTGGTAACACAGAAACTGAATGTTTCACCAATTTTCATATATCCCATTAGTCTTTCTCTTTTCAATAGTTCTCTTATTTTTCCCTACACTGAATTAATTCTCTTGCCAAAATAAATTTTTATCAATAAATATGCAGATTGCTTTACCCCAGTTAAACTGCAGCAATTTATAAATACACATTTCCAAAAATGAAAAATGAGTGAAAAGTACTGCTCTAGACAAAAAAATTTTAATTTAATCTTGTTCTCCTTATCCTAGTCCCATATTTGATTACCAGATCCTAATTTTACCAGTAAAATATCTCAAAAATGCTTTTCCTTTCTGATCTGACAGCCAAAATCCTGATGGAAATCCTTATTGCATATGTCTGCATTATTCCAATATTGTCAATTGATCTCTTTAACCTTAGTTTCTGCCCAATTCCAATTTTTTCCACAAGTAAATACCAGATTAATTTGCCTAAAATAACAAATTCAGAAACTTTCAATAGTTGTCCTTTAAAATTAGTTCTCAAAATTTACTGTGCATAAGAGTCATCTAATGGACTTGCTGAAATGTAGATTACCAGCACCACTCAGGACACAGCCTCCCTTCAAAAAGGGTGGGGCCCCAAACTTTCACTTCTATTAAGCATTAAAATAATGTCCAATAGAACAAAATTTACTCTCATATATGAAACATATTTGAAAGTCCTAACTTGGTCTTTAGCTGGTTCCATGACAATCTCTCTAGAACCAAGTTTTGTCATTTGATACTGAAGTTTAGGACAAAATACTCCATATATCCCTTCTCTTCTAATTCTAGAAAAGCCAGAACTTTAAAAAGTGTGCTTTTATCTCAGCAGGGCATACTGACTGGTGCACTCATAAAACAGATGCCCCATTCATGGAATTAACTCCTGAATAATCCCATTTATCTATTCATAACCTTGCTTCATCCTGCTTACCCCATTGTCAGTCCTCATTAGTGCCTGCATTATTGCTTAGCCCTCCAGTTCTAATGCACAATTGGCCACTTTCTCATTCCTGACCCAAGGCTCACTTCTGGTATAAATCTCTGCACTCACAGCCAGACCAAGAAATTCCCATTCTTGCAAACTGCCCTCACACCAACTGCAAATCCAGCCTTATGGGCAGGGTCAAATCCTATTTTTCCCTTACTATATTATTCTTGGGCTTGACTTTAAAGACCCAACTTAACTTTCAAAGCAAACATATATTTAATGTTGGCTCTTCCATGACTTCTACTCCAGGATCTACTCATAACTCTGATACTTTACACACATTCTTATTTTTATTTAACTGACCTATTCTCTCCTCCCTGGCTATACAAATCCAGCATCAGCTAACTAATACAGTCCTTCCTCTGTGAAGCAGGCCCTAACTTTAATTCCAATAAGGCTAATCTCTGATGCCTCTGACTTCCTGTAGCACTATTTTACAAGTGTTATTTGGCAGTAAATATTCTTTGCCTTATATTTTACTTACTGGTTAGCCAGAATGATTAGTAAAACAAAGGAACTACCTTTAGAATTAGTTAATATTTTTATATTCAAAGAATTATCTCTTCCATAAACAGTAAGCAGATTAAAAGCAATATTTTGTTTTCTGCTTTTATCTATCCCCTTGCACACAACTTTGCATATAATAGATAATCAATAAAGATTTATACATCATTTGAAATGATTTGTTGGCTCCTCCTGATATTCTGAGGGAAAGCTGACATGATCTAAGCTCTCCAGGAGTCTCATCGTCTCTTCTTTGTCACTGTGTTAGCATTACCATCCATTAGGATTTTAGGCTTAGTCTTCAGGGATATTATGAAGTCTTCTGTGTCTTCTCACACCTCATTAAGTTAATATATATTGCCACCAGCCATTCATAAAGCAATGTAATTTCATAGCTACCCAACTAATTACCTTTTACATTACAATCATATATAAAAATATTCCTCTTTAAATGTCTCCTTAAGTTGAATTTAATCCTTTTGAAACAATATTCTCTGAAAACTATACAAAATATCTATCATCTATAATGACTAGTTCATCCTTATTGATTTTTTACACATTCATTCACTCAAAGAATATTTACTGAGCACCTACTATGTATCAGTCATTATACGTAGTCAATTCTGAAAATAACCTGTTGACTTACAAGCCATGTATTAATCTTATTCCATGTATATAGCGAACACATTTTTTAGCTGATTATCAAATTTATAACCTTTCCAAGGCCCCTTAAAATTCTAAGTCTAGATGATTCTGTCAATTTACTTCTTTTTAGAATCTCCCCAATATTTTAAAATTGTTAAGTGAATTAAAAGATGCTGAAATCCAGTTCAACCAGATATCAACCATTTATTAAAGAGATAGGATATTAAACATTTAGAATTTATAATTTTTATTATACTTAACCTCTTCAAGATAACTATGCTACATAAATCAAATTAAATCATTCCATTAAGAAGCTCACCCGTCTTTCTGTCCAAAATCTTAGCAATGCTACAGTGGCTGCAACTGCTCCCTGAGCTTCACGATGCCACTCAAGTAAGATAAGAAGAAGAAAGATGCTGAAAAGTCAGCCAAGAAAGACAAAGACCCAGTGACCAAATCTGGAGGCAAGGCCAAAAAGAAGTGGTCCAAAGGAAAAGTTCAATTCAAGCTCAACAACTTAGTCTTGTTTGACAAACTCTGTAAGGAAGTTGCCAACTACCAGATTATAACTCCTGCTGTGGTCACTGAGAGACTGAAGATTCATGGTTCCCTAGCCAGAGCAGCTCATCAGGAGCTGCTTAGTAAAGCTGGTTTCAAAACATTACTGTTGTTAGGTGTAATATAAAATGTATGTACTGTAAACTGAAGTCAGCTTTTTTAAAGAATAAATTATTTTTTTGGCTTATTAAAAAAAAAAACACAACAACACAGAGTTCAAGTCATTTATACCAGATGCACCAAGTGTGGAGATGCGCCACCTGCTGGTGAAGATGCATAAACAGGTCCCACCAACTGTACATTTTGAAAAATAAAGCTTTATTAAATAAAAAAAAAAAGCCCACCTCTTCAGAATCTTTGAATAAGAGGATTTGTAAATTTAACCAAAACCTCTGAGCTGCTACTTACTACATTTCTTGGCATGCTATGCTGAAGGAAGAACAGCTGGTAACTATCAATTATGTATTAGGGACAAAGTGATTATTTATAAAAATATTACATATATGGAGTTTTGAAAATAAAGGGCCTTTTTACAAACTTAGGTTAAGTACAAAGAAAAATTATTGATTAGGAATGTTAACTACTAAAATTGACTACCAAGGGAATCATGCTCTTTGGAGATATGTTAGAACATTAGGCATCCAGAAGAATGGCTTACTTATGGATTTAGAAATCTGCATTACTTTGATTCAGAACTCTATGTGTTCTTCCTAGCTTCTAGATCTCATTATTAGCGAATAGTGGAACACTTTGACCCACCTTTAAAAGGCATATGGCTGGTGGATTATTTTCAAGTCTATTACATTTTTTGAGATTAACTGCATCTTCACAAAGTCCTCTGATATAAAGCAAACATCATTGAAATAACTCATCGGCCCAAAAATGATATTGGTACAAAAATGACCTGAAAGTTTAAAAATTTCCACAGACATCTCTCACTCAAATTGAATGAGGTAAATAGTATAATTACTTCATATTTTTATACTTAAATGTATTATACCTATCATATTTTAAATAACACTGTTAAAGATTAGTAAGCATTAATGGTTTCATTTGGCTGTTGATGCAGGAAAGTGTTTGGGTACTGGGTATGATAAGAATGATGAACTGGGAGGGAGATGCAGAGTATAAAGCCACTCACAACAGCAAGTTAGAATCCCATGCACATCCAGGCACAGGGTTCCAAGTCTGTAGACACCCAGGTGGAACACAGGCAACTGATAGTGCCACATATAAAAGGGCCCCTGGGGGAGGGGGAAGAGAGACCATGGCAGAACTTTTGGCAAGAGCTGAACACATTCAATCCAGCCTCTGGTGGCTGGACTACATAAATGAAAAACAGACATTTCTGGATTGATGTACATCTCCGGTTTGACCCTATTTCCTTCTCCAGGATGGGATATCCTAATGAATGAAATCAGAGGCAGAGTAAAAGTCTCCCAGAAAGATAAAATTAAAAGAGAGAAAGTGAGCTGATGCAAGAAAGGACAGATCCAGAACTAAAAAGTATAAGGAATAGGGAACCCTGAGTGAGGGACAGAATTTAAACAAATCATAGGACTGAAGGAGAAACTGTACACAAAACCAAACAAAACAGATTAAGATTCCTGGAGAAGGAACAGAAGAAAGGACGCTTTCTCCTGTATATGAAATAATTGCACAAAAAAGCCAATCTTAAAAACTGTACTGCATATCCAGATGAAGAACAGATGAGAAAATCTGGATAAATACAAGCTACTCTAAAGGTCCAGAATAAGTTGGATCAAGAATCAAAGAAGACCCATAACACAGCTAATCTGCAATAAAACTCTAGACAAAAGGAAAAAACTGACCTTCAGAGTTATCACATCAAAATAATCAAATGCACAGACATCAGCAAGTTGCAGAGCAGTTAGGCAAGAAAAATAAACAAACGGCATCCAAATTGGAAAGGAAGAAGTAAAACATTCACTATTTGCAGATGGCAAGATTCTATACACAGAAACTCCCGAAAATCTACAATAAAGCTTCTAGATCTGATAAGTGAGTTTAGGAAAGTGGCAGAGTACAAGCTCAACATGCCAAAATCAACATTGTGCCAAAATGAGTAATCTGAGGAGGAAAACAAGAAGAAAATTTCATTTGTAATATCAACTAAAAGAATCAAATATCTAGAAATAAATATATAGGATATAAAGGGCTTATAGATAGAAAACTGCAAAACTTTGACAAAAGAAATAAAAAAGATATAAATAAATGGAAGGACATTACATACATGCTCATGGATTGGAAGACTAAATATTGTTAGGATGTCAATTCTACTCAAAATAATTTACAGATTCAATGCAATCCCAATTCCAATTCCAACAGCCTACTTTGCAGAAATGGAAAAGTCAATTATTGAATTTATTGGGAAGGGTTAAGGGCCATGAATAGTCAAAACCATACTGAAAAAGACAAAGTTGGAGAATTCACACTCCCTGACTTTAAAGCATATTACAAAGCTACAGGGCTCAAAATAGCATGGTATTGGCACAGGATAGATATATCGACAAATGGAATCAAACTGAGAGTTCAGAAATAGACCTGCACATCTTTGGCCAATTCATTTTTTACAAGACTGCCAAATCCACTTAATTAGGAAAGAATAGTTTCTTCAATATATGGTGCAGGGAGAACTGGATATCCATATGCAAAAGAATTAAAGAGGTACCTTACCTCACACCATATAAAAAAGCTAACACAAAATTGATAAAAGACTTAAATATAAGAACCAGGAATATAGAAAACTCCTAGAAGAAAATGAAGGGAAGTATTTTCAGGATCTTGTGTTAGACAATGGTTTATACCAAAATACAAGCAACAAAAGAAAAATTAGATAAATGGGAAATCCTCAAAATTAAAAACTTTTGTGTATCAAAGGACTATCACAAAAATGAAAATACAACCTACTTAATGGGAGAAAATATATGGAAACTACATTCAAGATATATGAAGAAATCCTAAAACTCAACAATATAAAGGCAAACAAAGCAATTTAAAAATGGCAAAAGGAGGATTGTGGGAAGATGGTATCAGGTGGTCAGGCAGGGGTCAACTCTCTGACAAAAACAATGGTGAAATAGCCAAAAGCTACCTGATGGACCTGCTTTGGGGTTCAGCAGACCAGACCAGGATGGTGCTTCACAAATCCAAGGATGGTGAGGGACAAAGAAACAAAGAATCCAAAAC
Organism: Cabassous unicinctus; assembly: GCA_029593785.1. NCBI lineage: Eukaryota > Metazoa > Chordata > Mammalia > Cingulata > Chlamyphoridae > Cabassous > Cabassous unicinctus. The sequence goes on from JAQZBX010042604.1 coordinate 18,066, forward strand.
AACAAACATGAGATACCAAACCACTGTGGTGACCAAAAAGGGCTCTCCTCCCCAACCCCCAAGATATTAAGCTGCGGTAAAACCTCTGGCTCACTGCAGCTGACTGAGTGTGGACCAGACATCTTCCTTCCTGTCATCTGTTATAAGGGAGAAAGGAGGGGCTGTTGGGTGGCTTCAGTGATTTTGGACAGCAGAGCCCACTTTGAATCTGAGGTCTAACCAGACCAAAACACAGGAAAACAGAGACTGAAACATCTCTGAGGAAAGATGTGCTGCTGAGTGCCATCTGCTGGTGGGTCTGAAATTGCAAAGAGAAAAATTGCTTTGGGTTCTTTCTGTACAAAAATTGCTTTGGGTTATTCCTGGGAGAAATTCTGTGCCCCATTAGTGAGTCCCTATCCCTATTTTGATAATTTAAAGTGGACAATTTTAAAGACTTAAAATAAGTTGAATTAGGTATCAAAGAAGAGTTGGAAAAAAACAGGCAAGAGAGAGAAATTGGCCAGAGTAATTTCATCAACATATTAGATACCCAGACATCAGCAAAAATTACAAACCATACTAGGAAACAAGAGATGGCCTAGCCAAAGGAACAAACAAAATATCCTGAAGAGATCAAGGATTTAAGACAATCAATGATAATCACACTACTTTCCTAAATGGATTCAAAGAATTTAAAGAAAATATGACTAAAGACATAAAAGATATTAAGTAGACACTGGGTGAACATAAAGAACGATTTGAAAGCCTGCAAAGCAATGTAACAGATTTTATGGGAATGAAAATCATGCTGAATGAGATTAAAAACATATAAGAGGCACATAAAAGCAGATTGGAATGGCTCAAAGACAGAATTAGTGAGTTTGAAGACAAAACATCTGAACTGGAAAAGACAGAACAGAAGGAAAATAGAATGAAAAAAAAATAGAACAGGGCCTCAGGGAATTGAATGACAATGTGAAACATACAAACATATGCATTATGGGTGCCCCAGAAGGAGGATAGAATAGAAAAGGGGCAGAAGGTATATTTGAGGAAGTAATGAGCAAAAACTTATGAAAGACATAAATATCAATATCCAAAAAGGACAATGCATCCCAATCAGTATAAATCTGAATAGACCTACCCCAAAACACCTACTATTCAGGATGAAAAATATCAGAAAGAAAGAGAAGATTCTGAAAGCAACAAGAGAAAAGCATATCATCACATACAAGGGAACCTCAATAAGATGATGAGTGCCAACCTCTCATCAGAAACCATGGCAGTGAGAATAAAGTGGTATGACATATTTAAGGTACTGAAAGAGAAAAACTGCCAGCCAAGATTTCTGCATCTTGCAAAACTGTCTTCAAAAATGAGGGTGAAGTCAAAGTCTTCAAAGACAAACAAAAACTGATAGACTATGCTACCAAAAGACCAGAATTACAAGAGATACTAAAGGGAGTGCTACAATCTGAAAAGAAAAAACAACAGCAGGAGAAAAGGAAAAGAGTGCAGAAATGAAGATTATTAGGAAGGATAAATTAAAGGGTAAAAAGACAGACAATAGTACAATATGACAACAGAAATGCAAAGGACAAAATGGATGAAGTAATGATTTCACAGTAATAACATTGAATATTAATGACTTGAACTCTGCAATCAAAAGAGAGATTGATAGAATGGATAAAAAATATGAGCCATATATGTATGTGTGTGTATATATATATATATATATATATATATATATATATGTATGTGTGTGTATATATATTCTACAAGGGAATCACCTCAGATATAAGGACACAACCAAGTTGTATGTGAAAGGTTGAAAAAATATATTCCATGATAATAGTAACCAAAAAAGAGCTGGAGAAGCAATACAAATATAGGACAAAATAGATTTTAAGTGCATAACTGTTATAAGGGATGAAGAAGGTCATTATATATTAATAAAAGGGGCAATTCAAGAAGAAATAACTATATGAAATATTTATGCACCAAACCTGAGTGACCCAAGATACATGAGGCACACAACGGCAAGCTGAAGAGAGGAACAGACATCTCTGCAATAATAAATGGAGACTTTAATACTCCACTCTGTATTGGATAGAACATCAGGAGAGAAGATAAATAAAGAAACAGAGAGCTTGAATAATGTGTAAATGAACTAGACCTAACAGGCAACTCTAAAGCATTATACCCCAAAACAGTATGATATACATTCATTTCAAGTGCTCATGGATCATTCTCCAAGGTAGACCATATGTTGGGTTACAAGACAAGTCTCAATAAATTTAAAAAGATTGAAATTATAAAAAGCACATTCTATGATCATAACAAATGAAGCTGGAAATCAATAATGGATGAAAAAAGGGAAAATTGAGAAATACATGGAGATTAAACAACACACTCTTAAATAATCAGTGGGTCAATAAAGTAATTGCAAGAGAATTCAGCCAATATCTTATGACAAATGAAAATGAGAACACAACATATCAAAATCTATGGGACAATGCCAAGGCTGGGCTGAGAGTGAAATTTATAGCCCTCAATACTTACAATAAAAAACAAGAAAGAACAAAATTGAAGAAATAAATTCACACCGGGAGGAGCCAGAAGAACAGTAAACTAATCCCAAACAAAGCCAAAGTAAAGAAATAGTAAAGATCAGAGGAAAAATAAATCTATTGAAATGATCAATAGAAAGAATCAACAAAACCAAAAGTTGGTTCTTTGAAAAGATCTATTAAATTGACAAACCCTTAGCTAGATGGATGAAGAAAAAAAGAGAGAAGACACATATAAATAAAACCAGAAATAAGAGGGAAGATATTATCACTATCCCCATAGAAATAAGATGATACTATGAACAGCTATATGGCAAAGAGCTTGACAATGTAGAGGAGATTGACAGATTCCTAGAAACACATGAACCACCTACACTGACCCTAGAAGAAATAGAAGACCTTCACAAACCAATCACAAGTGAAGAGATTGAAACAGTCATCAAAAACCTCCCAAGGATGAAAAGTGTGGGACCAGATGGCTTCACAGATGAATTATATGAATCATTCAAATATGATCTAATATCAATCTTACTCAAGCTCTCCAAGAAATTGAACAGGAAAGAATGCTACAAACTCACTCTATGAAGCCATCACCTAATACCAAAACCAGATAAAGATACTATGAAAATAGAAAATTACAGGCCAATATCTCTAATGAATATAGATGCAAAAATCCTCAACAAAATACTTGCAACCCAAATCCAAAAACACATTAAAAGAATTATACAGTGTGATCAAGTGGGTTTTATTCCTGGTTTTCAAAGGTGGTTCAACAGAAGAAAATCAATTAATGTAATAAAACACAGTGATGAATTGAAGAATAAAAATCACACGATCCTCTTGATTGATGTGAAAAGGCATTTGACAAAATACAGCACCTTTCTTGATTAAAAAACACTCCAAAAGATAGGAATAGAAGGAACTTTTCTCAATAGGATAAAGTGCATATATGAAAAGCCTATAGCTAGCATTTTATTCAATGGTGAGAGACTGAAAACTTTCTTGCTGAGATCAGAAATCAGACAAGGATGCTCTTGGTCACCATTGCTATTCAATATTGTGCTATAAGTTCTAGCTTGGAAAATTAGGCTAGATAAAAGAAGTAAAAGTCACCCAAACAGGAAAGGAAGAAGTGAAACTTTCACTATTCATTGATGTTATGAGCCTAGATCTAGAAAATTCTGAAATATCCCCCCAAAAATGACTGGAATTAATAGACAAGTTTAGCAAAGTGGCAAGAGAGAAGATTAATACGCAAAAGTCAATAGCATTGGGAAGCAGATCTAGCTCAATGGTTGAGTGCTTGCTTACCATGTATGAGTTCCTGGATTCAATCCCT
>JAQZBX010042605.1:0-21014 GCA_029593785.1 Cabassous unicinctus
TAAGAGGTCTGAGATTCAATCTCCAACTCTCGGACCTGAAAAAAAAAAAAGAATGCTCTTTTACAAAGTGTTGAGAAGAATATGGTGATACATGGGAAAATTGCAACTACTGTAACTTATGGACAATAGCTAACAGTAATGTTGTAATATTTTGCAGCAATTGCAAGAAGATATTTCAATACTGAGGGACAAAAGGAGGGTATAAAGGGGCATGGGATTTTTCCTTTTTGTAATAATGAAAACATTCTAAAATTGACTGAGGTGATTGCAGCACAACTCTGTGATGAAAATGAGGGCCATGGAGTGCACACTTTGAATGGATTGTGCAAAGCATGGGACTAAATAACAGGGAATCCAGAGGTAGATTATTCCCTGTGGTTAACAGGACAAATGTGAGAATGTTCTCAGATGAATGATAAGTAGATAATACTAACATAGGAGAGTAATATTTGGGTGTGTTGGGGGAATATACACCAAATATAAGATATAGGCTATAATTAGTAGCAATATGTTGATGATCCTCTTTCATAGTTTGTAACAAATGTTTCACAACAATGCAAGGTGTTTGGGGTGGGGATATGTATTGGTGCCTTGTATGATGATTTACATGTTTGTTTTGTAAGTCTACAAATTTTACTATAAACTTACTCATATATATTCATGTTTGAATGATATACTTCAATAAAATGCAATACAGGTATGTTATTTACTGTTCAGGATGTTGGAGCAAATTTCCACATTATGAATGAAGAAATAGCTAACCTACTCATGTTGCTATTCATTACAACATCTTTTCAGTGTTCATGTCACTTGTACAAATCAGAACATTTGATAATAATTGATTTTCCAAAATTATGGAGACAATGGCTATTCATTGATTCTCTATTATTTTCCAGAAACTGGGCACTAGGAAGATAGCTATGAAAACAAACAACAAAGAAGAAAATTCAAGCAATGTCCTTGCCTTCAAAGAGTTGATATTTTAGTTTGGGAAGACAGTAATCAAATAAATTGATACATTATCCTTTAGTGGTTGCCATGCCTTGTAATGAAAAATAAAGAAAAGTGAGGGGGCTAGACAGAAGGGTCAGGGAAGGTAACTCAGATTAGGTAACTTTTGTGTTGACCCATATTCATAATTATAATATAAATATAGATAAATAAAATAAAAATTTCAAAGTTTGGTGGCAGGAATACTGAAGTAAGAAAAACTAGTAAATCTTTCTAACACAAAGTCTGTATTTTATGTTGCAATTTCTTACAAGTGCTAGTAGGTTACCTGTGGATCACAGCAACTGGAAATGAGAGAGCATCTGTTCTTTGTCTCATCAATTATGTCTACCCGTTCCTTTCTATTTTTATTGTCCTTGCACTCTCAAAACAGAAATAAATGCCTTGCTCTTTTTCTTGCCATACATCTTTTTCCATCCTTCCTGAATCCAATTCTTTTGATTGCTTTGCCTATAATTAACCTTTTATATGACAAATAATTGGGGTTATATTTGAATTGAGCTAGAGAACATTATTCTGAGGTCCATAAAACCAGTACTCCCATTTCACAGATGGAGAAATGGAAGCTTAGGTAGGTTAAGTCACTATCCCGTGTTTTCAGAGAAACTAAAAGGCAAAGCCAAAAGACAACCCCCTGCTTACCAGTTCCTGAAGCAGTAATTTTCCTTCTACTATTGAGGAAATTCTACCTCAATTCAATATGTCCTAATTTCTTATTTTTCAGGAAGGGCTGGATTAATTCCTGCCTTAGTGCTTTTATTCAGAGGTACCCCTTGCTAGGAGGGCTTTTCCACCGTCAGCTGAGTTATGTAGTTGTAGTCTTTCCTGACCACACTGCACTCATTGGTCTCTTTCTCTGGCCAGCATGTCTTGATGTTTCCCAATGAGAATAGGGTTTGAGCATGTGTCCAAATCCTTCTGTTTCAAATCTTAGGCTTCACATATGGCTATGATAGAGCTGAATATTCATTTCTAGAATTCTCAATCTCTTGTTTTCATAATGTTGGTTTTAACTCTGGTTTTAAAACATTGGCCATCACTCATATTCTGATTTATAACCCAGTAAAGCTCATTCCAATCCTATCTGACAATTTTCTCACAATTTTTAAGCTACGGGAGTTATAACAACAGTCTGTACAATTGATTTGGTAAAGAGACATATAAAATTTGTATTTTTTGTCATTTGGGTTATATCAAATTTTCACATTCATTTCCAATGTCAAAATCCCAATCTTCATACTCAAGGCTTTAAATTTAATTTTAAAATTGCATATTTATGTGGGTTCTAATCAAATCTTAAAATGCTTACTTTTCAGTATAACAACTGGCTGTACTTTTACTCATTTTCACACAGTATGAAAATTCCACTTAATTTGTGTTAAGAGTATTCATTGGAAAGTAAAAGCTAATGATTATAATTATCAAATTAAGTACAATTTGTTGGTAGTAATTTGAAAGTGCAGTGTAGCAACTTACTAGTGGGACCCAGTAAGTTACCTGGATAGAGTGTCTGGATGTGGCACTCTAGAGACTAACCTATACTTGCTTAGGATAAATATTCTTCTTAATGATAATCTTAATAAAATAACAATGTCTTATCCCAGGTTATGTACAGGAAGATGTGAAAATAGTTGGTGCCTGTGGTGGTTTAAAGTTTTGTGTACACCAGAAAAACATGATCTTAAGTTTAATCCAATCCTGTGGGTGTGAACTCTTTGTAAGTAGGAATTTTGATGAGAATACTTCAGTTAAAATGTGACCCACCACATTCAGGATAGGTCTTAATCTTATTACTGAAGTCCTTTATAAATGGAATGAAAAGAGAGAGAGAGAGATAAAGTCATGGAAGCAAGAAGCTAAAATCAATAAAACTTGGAGGAGAATGGAGAGACCAGCAGATGCCATGTGCCTTACCATATGGCAAAGGAGCTAAGGACCACTTACTGCTGGTTTTTGGGAAGAAAGTGTCACCTTAATGATGCCTTGATTTGGACATTTTCTTGGCCTCAAACTGTATGCTAATAAATTCCCAGTGTTTAAGCCAACCCATTTCAATGTTATCTGCCTTAAGCAACCTGGGAAACTAACACCGTGCTTTTTTTCACTTTGACTTCAGTAAGCTCGGTCCCAGAAAGACTATGTGCTCATGGAAAAGGTGTGGGAACTATTTGTGGTAACTGAGCTGAGGATTTACTTGGGAAACCTGTAATGACTTCACCAAACTCATGAAGATCATAAGGTGAGTATCTTGATTAGGAAAGGTGGGTGCTTTCCCATTCCTTCTAATCATCCTGTTGATTTTTGCCACTCTTCATTCTGTTTCCTCATTTCCCACTCAACCTTCATTTTCCCTCTGACTCATTTTTCCTTGATCATTGTACTGCTGCACTGTGAACATTTCTGCCCTGAAAGGCAGAAGTCACCCAGCTAGACATTGGGAAGAGATTCCATAGGGAAGAACTTCATTTCCAGACAAAGGTCATCCAGCAGGGTGACCTCTTTATCAAGTTCAAAATTTGATCATAGATTAACAGCCCAGATATTATGGTCAAAGTCACTGGACACTGGATATATTTTCTAACAGACAGAATCCATGACTCTCAGGAAAATGTTCCCATCCCTGGACCCATTTCAAACTTTCTTGTGATGGAAGGAATGTGCAGAGACTTGACACAAGCCTGTCATCAATTATCAAGTTACTAACTTTGAACTGAGTTCTCAGCAAGTAGCTAGGGACAGACTTGAGAGCTATTTCAATGTGAAGAGGTGACTTGCCAAATCTTATATATAGCATGTCCTTCTTCCCCTCCAAGTTTTGCTGGTATCTTTCCTTTGATGCCTTCCCCAGTCCCTCCCAGTGGATATCCTTCCATTTTAGGGAAAAAAATAACAAAGAAAGGAAACTGTTTTATATACCCCTACCCCCAACCCACCTATGTCCGCTGTTTCCAAGAGTCAATGTCAAGGACACCACACAAACGTTCAGAGTCATGGAACATTCACAGAGCTGTCTGTTCCCTCTCTGGGCTTGAGAAAAAGAAGGAGGGTACATCACTGATGAACATTCATTTGGGATGGACAGGGAAACAAATCCCACAGTAGACTCCATGATTGTTCCCTTCATATAGGTTCACAGATCCTACAGCTCCAGAGCATGCTCAGTGATAGAAGAATTACAAGTGGTGAAGTTCTTTCCATTTCCTTAAGGCTTTCCCACCTTCATCATGAAGTCAAAGCTGTCTTGGGTGAAGGTGTCATCTCTTTTGACCACAGATGGATAAACATAAATTACTTTCCACCCTTGTGAGCTCAGCACTGAGCAACACCCAGACTTCCACATCTCACATTGGAGATATGTGGGAATTCATGCTCTCATCCTTCCTGAAGGGTAGTTTCTGGTTCTATTAGGTCTGTGTATTCCCATCCATACCATTCTCCTAAAGAAAGTGGGGGAGGGTAGGGAACAACAGCTTGAGTGAGGCAGGAACTGGGTTTGGGATTTAATGAATTTTCTTTCCCTCAGAGGTTCCTAGAAATTTTAAAGGCTGTTTTCAAAAATTTTAAATGAAAATTTAATAAAAAAGTGTTTTACATGAAAAAGATATCTGAGAACATGGAAATGAAGGATGTCTCAATAACAGTGGGTGCAATGTCAGTGTTAACTTCCTTCCATTAACGTGGTCTTTTAAAGGCCAAAACAGGCCCTTATTAGGTGCTTGAGCTATCCCTTTAGTTTTCTACACTCAAGCTATTGGAATACCCACAACCTTCACACAAATGTGGTAAAGACAGATATGACCCTCATTCATTTGAACAAATAAATTTATTTTTAAGTAATTTTTTTTAAGGTAGGAACATAATACATGCTATCTAAGGGAGAAGGATTTATGACTGAGTGGGGGAGACACATGACATAAAGCAGAGCAAGGGGAAGCAGCAATGGTGGCCTGGGGGACCCGACACCTTTGGCACCTGCTGGTGGGCCCTGGTGGGAGATGTTGGCTCCCTGGAAAAAATGGAAGAACAATGACTTGGACACAGTTGCTGGGAAAAAAGCATTGACCTAGTTGGTTTCCAGGCAACTATATGACTCTTCCCATTTTTCCATGGACAAATCCACTGTACCATTTGGCTAACCCTTTCCCAGTGTCTGCTTTTATGAGGACTATGTGCCTTTGTGGGCAACAGGTCCTCTGTTGATACCCAGTCCTTGGCAGAGTGGTTCATCCCTATGGCGAGGGAAGGCCCTAACCCCACCTCCTCTTCCAGGTACTCTCCTGAATACAGGCTTTCAGAGTCCTCTTTTTCTATATTTTGGTTTAAATTGGTGCTCTGGATGTTCCAAGGGGCCTGGAACTAACATGCCTTTTCTTTCTGTTGGCCCAGGCTACTCCCTCTGTCCTCATGTTGGATGTAGGGACCCTGGGATGCGGCCATATCTTTTCTGTGCATAGTTGGGAACTGGGGCTGGAAGTCCTTTTAAAACAAAATATCGGAGTCAGGGAAACTTTCAGCATCAAAGCCAGGGACATGGCTCTGTGGGTCTCCCTCAAGTTGGAGTTTTGACTATCAGGATGCTCTTTCAAATTTGATTTCCCTATATCTTGTTCCACCAAATAGCTTGATTTTATGGGGCATTCCTCAGTGACTAGATTCTCTAGATTAAACAATTCTTCATTGCTAATGGGGAATTTTCAAGTTCACTGTCCCTCAGGGAGTATCTTGATTTGGTTCTAGTTACAGTGGGCTTCATAGCCTTGATGGTTTCCTCATACAACTGCTCTGGCTTATCATCAATGCTCAGGAACGGGGGTGGGGCCTGGGGTGTCCTCATCAATATCAGGTAATTCTGAAGATATCCCATAGATGAGTTCATAGCTGTGCCTCAGATGTCTTGGAAATAACCCCTCCTCATCTTCTTTCTCCAACCATAACGGGAGTCTGCTCTTCTGGAGACTCTTAAGTCCTGGGACTCCTGAAGAACAAAGTGAAGACTGAAAAACTTCTATGTGCCACATGAAGGGATTCAGGATTTCTCCAGGATAAGGCCTGTGAAAGATGAAAAGAAAGACATCCTTTATGGAGAACATCATGAGGTGGAAAGGACAAGCTCTTGCCAGAAAACTGTCAAGAAGACAAGGCTGAAATGATCAGGCCAGAGTCCTCCAGTCCAAAGAGTATTTAAACAGAAGATGCCAACTGGGGCACTGTGGAGATGAGTTCTCTGAGCCAATATTCAATATAAATGGAGGCAAGTCAGATGGAGGCAGCATTAAGAGTCATATGTGGTTATGGAGGGGACGAGTCGTGGTGGAGCATAGCAGCTGAGTGATTCTGTGGGATTAATGGAGTTGCTGGGTTGGGGGACAGAGTGATAACCTGAAAGCATGGGGTCAGGTGAGGACATGCTTCTCTTGCCTCTACCTTGACCCTGAAAGAAGTAGGGTCTGGACCCAGTTCTCACACTCCTTTCTTAGGCAAACTGCAGCCCTTATGTATCCACATATAATATGATTTTATACCCTGAAATCATGGGGTTTTGTGTTCCTTTCTTATTATTCTTTTCTCTTAAAAAGTATAAAATCCTTTTTTATCATTTCTTCTTTCAAAATCTCAAATAAAGCGGGGTGTGTGTGTGTGTGTGTGTGTGTGTGTGAATGATCCTTTATTGATACTCCTAACAGTAGTCCTGTGCTATAGAGAGTGCAGTCTCTGACTTTGAGGTGTGTGTGCTCCCTTAGGTAGGATTCTGCTCCCTGAGGCCAGAGCTCAGTGTTTCGCATCTGATCAGAGACTTTCAGAGACTCAGTCCTGCTCTCCAGTTCAGTTCTAAGACAAGGGCTTCACCAAGAGATACCAGACTTGAGAAGGGGAATGATGGATATTGTTTGCTTGACTCTGTCCCCCAAACATTTCCTACAATCTCTTAATAATTAACCCCGTGGACACTGAGACACATTGCTTGAAATATACCCTTGAGTTAGTTCTCTGGCAAGCCCAAGAGATTAGTCTGTGAGTGTAGATCTAAGCCTTCTGCCATCTCACTCTTTTACCCTAAAGAAATGTTTCTCATCTTTCCTGACAGGGCCCATCTCAGGAATCTGTGTAAACATAACTGATTTAGTGAAGGGGGAGGAACAGGGAAAGTAAAAGTCCATCTAAGCTGGTGCCTGGATCTGGGTTTCCCTTACCTGATTTCTGTCTCCTTCTTCCAAAGATGGATTCATCTGTGGAGAGTACTGAAAAAATAGAAAGAGCAATATCCCAAACAATAAAAATAAAATATATTCCACAGTCCATGTGGATGTATCTGTGCTCACACATGGGGTACTCTGGTGTGTCAGGAAGTAAAGATCTGTCTCCATCTTCCACAGTAAACACCAGCCTCCGGCAGCAATGAACCCTGAATGTTGAGCCTGTGCTGCCTAGAGATCCAGGCCCACATCCCAGAGCCACAGAACAGTGAGAGTTTTCAAGGGTGGGGGAGGGGCAGGGGGAATAAGAAACTCAGCCCCTCCCCCAGCTTAAAGACCCCACAGCGCTGCCTGGACCTTGCTACTTTTCAACTCCATAGTTACAGAATATCGTATGTATACCTCTGTACAATGTCTATTTATTACAAATATCATCACATAGGAACTGATCCAGTTTTATACTTTGGCATTCTCAGCTTTGACATCATGTGATCCACAGCTGTGAAAGTTTGAAGTTTTCTCAGGATTTTTTTTTAATTCCCAGGGCTTTACATTTTCAAGATCTCCTTTGTCCTCAGCTTTAGCTTCCTTTCTTAAGCTGGGGTTTTGTGTTTCATCAACCTGGGTATAAAACTCAGCTCCCCCAAAAATATTACACAGTTTACAAAAAAAACATAGATGAATGTTATTTTCTACATTAAAGGTAGGAGAAAAGTCCTAGCACACCACATGGTAAATAATTTGCCAAACATTTTTGGTAATTTTTTAATGGTAACACATTATATAACACAAAATTTCCCATTTTAACAATTTTTAGTGGTATTATTTACATTCACAATGTTTTGCTTCCATCACTACTATCCATTACTAAAGCTTTTCATGACCCCAAAGAAAGCTACAAGATGGCGGGCAATGTCTGCCTGGCCTCCCTTTCCCCTGTGGGCTTCCTCTTTCTTTTGAGCTCTGTGGGTCCAGACTCTTGGAGCTTCATGATTATTTGACCTGTAGTCTTCTCTTTCCTGGCATAGTGCTTCTTTCTTTCTGGGCCTTCTATATCAGCCTTGGCTGTTCTGCTCTCTTACTAATTTACACAGTAAGCTATCAGGCAAAATGGCCTCTCCCCTGGGCCTCAGCTGTTTGAAACTCCTCATTTCTGTCACATGGCAGGATCAAAAATGACAGAGCTCTCTCTTTTCTGAGTGTCCATTTATATCAGACCCAGCAAAGGGGTGAGGACTCAACCTGAGTCATGCCCACTGATGTAGTCAAATCAAAAATCTTCAAACAAATCTTAACAGATAATCTAATCAGAGGCCCCTCAGCTGAATTTAATGCAGTCAAATGATATCACACCCAGAGAAATAGAATAGTTTACAAATCTAATCTTTTTTTTATGGTGGGGGAGTCATAAATTAATCTCAAACTGCCTGTAGCCATTGGCCAATTTAATGTAACTATGAATTCCAAAAATATAATTGGATCATGCTTGTAAACTGATCTGTTAATCTGGGCATGATTAAGTTATGATTAGGGCATTGACTGGGCCACATCAGTAGGGCATTGAGCCCCACCCCTTGGTGGGTGGGGAATCAAATATAAAAGGCATGGCAAGAACAGAGCTGAAGCAGTTTTTTGAGAAGCAGTTTTGATGTTGGAAAGAAGGCCCCAGGAGGAGAGAAGCGAGCTGTTCGCCTGATAGTCTACAGCTGACCTTGTGGAGGAAACAGTAGCTAAGCCTGGAGAGAAACACAGGCCCAGGAAGAGAGGAACCCAAGAAACCTGAACCCTGGCAAACGCTGGCAGCTGTCTTGCTCTAACACATGGCAATGGACTGTGGTGAGAGGAGAAACTTAACGCTTTATGGCCTGGTATCTGTGGACTTCAACTCCAAATATATACCATTTTAAAGACCAACCCATTTTTGGTATTTCACATTAGCACCCCTTTGCCTGACTAATACACTACTTCATACACTTGCCTTGTAACATAAAATGTTCATTGGTTCTAGAGGTTTGGATATGGACATTTTTGGGGGGCCATCATTCATTCTACCACTATCGTCATATGGGGAAACACATCAGCAAATGATCATGAATCACCAATACATTATAGTTTATGAAAGCTTTGTCTTGCAAAAATTCATTTCTTGAACTTATTTATATCTTTACTTCTAAAATGTAAGGAAAAGACCACAATATTGTGAACAACAGTAAATAAAATATTTCATATACAAAAAGTGTATGGGAGTAAAATCTGATAGTAAGATAATGGTTGAATAGATCATTTCAAATTTGGAGTTGTCATAGATTGTTAAAAGTCCCTTTTACCCTCAGGCAGCTCTTACAGCTTGAAATAAACCTGTTACACTGCAGATGAATTTATCATTTTCACCAGTTCATTCAATTGCATTATAAGAAATACATTTGGAGTTGCTGAGGAATCCTTCTCAAATGCATGCTGTTGATTAAACAGTAGCTATGGACCATAGTTGGTAAGGGGTTATAGAGGGAGAAAGTAGTGACAATGGTGTGAGAAACATTGACTATTCACACCTTGAAAATCCTCTTTAAATTACACTTGCAAGTAGATGGAAAAGCACATTTTCTTGAAGCCACCATCAATTCTTTGCTCCCCTTGCAGTTCTCTTTAATGCACCAGCCAGCCTCTCTTCTAGCTCAACCACTCTGCTGCCATCTTGAAATGAGAAGTTAACTGTAGTCTTCACAGAAGCAAAAGGACATGAGAAGTGTAGATTCAAGAGTGAAATTACAAGACAAAGTTTTTAGCTTCAAGTCTTCTGGACAAGTCAGTCAACACCCTGAATGGAAGTTTTTTCAGTATAAGCAGTTAGCAATTAAGTAGACTTGAAATTTTAGCTTATTATTTTTTAAAGGCAGGGAAAGGTTCATCTGATGAAGAACAAGTTAATCATTTTACAATTTTTGGTTCTTACTACAAATTCTTATAGTCTTTGGTAGTTGTTTGAGATTTTATTTTTTAATGGAAAAATTTACAAATAATCCTGTGATAGAAGCAATATACTTCAGTAGTTAAAAACACACATTTGAGTAATATAGATGTGAATTCAAATTCCAGCACTACCACTAGGGAGCTGTGTGCCTTGGGTAAAATAATCAATTTCCTTATCTGTGAAATGAGAATAATAAATATATAGCTCACTGGGTGGTAATTAGGATTAAATGGAATAATACCTGTAAATCACTTAGTGATATGCTTCTATAAATATCTTGATAAGATCATTTTCATCCTCTTTCACCATACTTCTGAAATCCTTACAGGAACCAAACCATGAAACTAAGGTAAGTGGTGTTAAAAGTTGAGTGTAAGAGATAGTGAGTGGGGGAACTTAAACAAATTGGTGAGAATATGAACTTAAATTAAAAAAGTGCTGAAAGCTATTGGTGCACCAAACAAAATGCATATGTGACAACCCTGGCCTACAAGCTTACACATTACTGCCCCTCTGAGAGAACTTCCACCTCCTGATGACCATAGTATAGTAGAGTCCTTGAAGTTGGACATGCCAGGATTTCATGGCTTAGTTCTGCCACTTCCTTGGTGAAACACTTTTAGTTTCAACTGACCCTAAACTATAAACTAAGAATTTTTGTATCTTGCTCACAAGAATGTTGTGACGTTTAGAGGTAATATTTTTAAAATATCCAGCCAAAGGCTTTAGAAAGTATGGGTACAAAATCTTTGATAGTAATGTATTCTTTCAAAAACAGTCATGGCTTTTCCTCAGAAAATTGAAAACAGAAATAACACATGACCTGACAATCCCACTTCTTGTTATAGACCCCAAATTAATGAAAGCTGGGACTCACACACATATTTGCACACCAATGTTTATAACAGCATTATTATACATTATTCATTATCATAGTCAAGAGGTGGAAGTAACCCATGTCCATCAATGGATGAATGAATAAAAAATGTGTTATATGCATACAATGCAATATATTCAGCCATAAAAAGGAATGAAACATGGTTGAACATTGAAGATATTACATTGAGCAAGAGAAGCCAAACAAAAAGAAAAGTATTGTATGATCTTGTTTTTAAGAAATACCTAGAAGAACCAAACTTCATAGAGATGGATGGTGGTTTGTAGTTTGCTAGGGGCAGGGGAACAGTGCAGGGTGAGGGAATTATATAGCTTAATGGGTGAATGGGCTTTCTTTGAGGTGATGAAAAAGGAGAGGTAGTAGATAGTGATGGTAACCCAATAATGTGAATATAAATAATACTACTTAATGACACACTTGGAATGAAGTTAAAATGGGAAATTTTGTCTCTACTGCAATAAAAAGTTTTAAAAAATAAACAGAACAGGTTCTCATCTTCTAGTATACTCGTTATAGTTATTTTGGTCTTTCAAGAATTATTTATATCTGTTCCTCTGATGGTACTACAGTGATTCTTATTACATTCAGTTCTTATACTTCAAAGCTCCATATAAACAGCTGTATCCAGGTTTAATAGGGCACAAGGGGAAAGGTATGAATGAGATTTCATCACCCAACTATATAAATAGAAAATCTATTCCTGTATGACAAGAAGAAAACCTTAGAATGCATTGCCTCTTAGAAACAACTGTACACATTATACTCAGATTTTGTTTTAAAATATTGGTACCTTTATATAGATGAAATGTGACTTTTTGGGTACTCATATAAACAATGTCTATATCATGGTTTCTAAGGACAAAAAATTTTCCAACCAAGCAGCTTATATGTGACACACAATATAATACTCATTTAAAGTGTAGGTTTAGGAGGCAAAAAGTCCTTCATTCAAGTCCAGGTCTACCACTTACTAACTGAATGATTTAAGATTAAGTTTCTTAATCTCTAACTCTCTTAGTTTTTTTCATCCACAAAATGGAGATAGCATGAATACCTCCTTCATTCAGTAATTGGAGGAAAACATAAAGTAATGAATGTAAAACACTTAGTAAGCACATATTAAATATCAAATGTTGACTTTAATATTACTGTTGTTATGTGTTTGAAAGCTCATTTTAGTTAACCAATGATTCTATTAATATTTGTGGAAATGAAAGGACAGTTTAGACAGTTCATTGGAGACACAAAACACAGTATCCTAAATGAATAATTTATTTTGTATTTGTACCCAGCAATTGAGACCCATATAAGGAAATAATTTGATGTACTAATATTTAATTATTATTTCTCACAACTTTAAGCCTGAATGAGGTCAAAAGCAGAAATTTAGGAAAGAAGTCAGAAATGCAAACCTGATATTGGTCTTAGAACAATGATAATTGTTTGTGCTGTTGTTTTAGGGTAGTTTATTTTCAGGTAAATATATTTTAGAGTATGTTGTATAGTGTGGCCTTTAATAATTTAAACAAAATATGTGTAAGATAGTATCATGTTTTCTATTTTATTGTAATTGATTTCTTCTATTTCTTTATATGCACAGACACATGATTTTTTCTCAGATCTTATATATTTTATTAATGAAATAACATGGATATGCTATTAAATAAAAGAACAAGGGTGAAAATAATTCATTAGTTTGCATCTGTAGCATTTTCTATTAATTATCCTGGAAGCACTAAAGCATGGCTTCTGTTTATTCATGTAGGAAATAAAAGTTAAAGAAATTGATTATTATTTGTTCTGTTTTCAGGCCAGATATTTCAAGTAATTTTATCCACAGAACTTTGTACAGCAATTCACATGAAATGATTTTACAACAAGTTGTTTATTTAATATTTTTCCAATTTTGTTTTCCAAGCTGTTGGGTCCTGCTACAAGTGTATTTACATCTGGAAGCCTCCAATCTTTAGATGAAAAAGCACTTTGTCATATTTGGAGTTTCTCTGCAGAGAGTTACTTTCTGACTGCTTAGGAACATGATATACCAAATAGAACTCCTTCACTAGAGGTGAACAGTTTTGGTGGGGAAAAACCATAATCTTCAACATTTCTCCCTATCAGTTATTTGTGTCACATTCTAGAAATCACATGCCCAAATCCTGAAATAAACATGTGGATGTGTGTAGAAGATTCTGAAAATAGGTGTAGTCTGGTAGGATGGTTATATAGATTTATGTGCAGGCACAAATTAAAATATTCCAATTCATATTCCATTGAAGCTTTTCATCAAATTCATTTCATCAGATTATTGTCTGCCTAAATTACATATGGAAATTTATACTCAGTAGACTCTTAAATACTATTCAGTAAATTGGGTTTCACAGGAAATATATTTCTCAGGAATGTTTTATTGTTGGGATTTTGTGTTCCTTAAAAATGATGCTGACACTCCACAAAAAAATGCAAATACTACCAAAGGGAATACAGTGAAAGAAATGTCCCTCTCTGTTTCATACTCCATCCTCCCAGTGCCCTTCTCAAAGGCCATCAAAGTTACTTGTTTCTTCAGGGCTAATTATCTTGAAACATCTTCTATTTTACCCGCTAGGGGTAACATGCTATATACACTCTTCTGAACCTTGCTTTTTTCATAGTTTAATTTTTTTTTTGTAGTTTTACATATCAGACTTAACATTGAAGGCTTAATAAATAGGCTATGGCAAACAGAAATTTTCCCTAGACAAATGATTCATATAGTCTAGGTATATGGTGTTTTCTAGTAGGATTGATTTGCTCTCTGACAAAAATGTGGTATTTACTAGTATTTATTGAAAATCTCTGCTTTGTTAGTTACCCTTAGGGACAAAAATATTTGGCAAGAAATTTCTGAACTAGGAGTCTTTCCCAGAGTTGGGATTTGCTCTTGTCAGACACAACCCCAGAGAAAGGGACCTGAAAGGAGCAGAGAAACCTTTTCCAACATAACCTGTTTGAAGTGGGGTTCTAGGGGCTTAGAGGGAAATTTTGTTGTTTTTCTAGGGTGGCAGATTTCTAATATGTCCTTAACTTCCTCATAAAGACAAACTGTGTTTGAAAATATAACTTTCTGCCTTATACTCAAAGACATAAGTTTTTGAAATGAGATACTTGCTACATTTGTGGTTAGTTTAAAATACTTGTAAAATAATTTGATAAATAAAATTCTCATTTTCTGAAAGTAGCTTTAAAATATCAACTTTTCAGTTGTGAAGGAATAAAGAGATATGTCACAGGCACTAGAATTTTTTAGCAAAATTTGAGAATATAAAGAAGAAACAAAACTGCTAAAGAGATGAAAGTCCAAGTTTATTTTAATAATTTTTAAAAATGTTGGTAATTTCACCAGTTTATAAAATCTGGTTCTCATTATTTCTCTTTAGTCCCCCTAAAAGCTTTCTGTTTTAAATGTTCATTTCAGTTATTTTAAGTCTCTTATGATAATTTTCAACTCATATTTATATGACTTTGTTATTTCTGTGAGACACAAAAATCCTTTCATAAATATTTTCTGCACAAAATGTGAACTTCTTGCAACTTAACCACTCTTTTTAAAGTCTTTGTCACCCTTTCCTGAGATTGAAATATTAATATTGAAAAGCTTTCTGTTTCCTGACCAGTGATAATTCTGACCAAAGAAATAAGCTCGGGGATACATTTTAAGTTAAAATGATTCTTAGTAAAATGTGAGAATGGATAATAGATGCTGAAGATGTTGATGTTGAAATCATCATAATAATGAAGCCCAATTGAGTGCTTCCTATCAAAGATTTAACTAGAAGCTAAGCCTTCTAGGGCCTAGTTTAGTTTTATAGTCTTTATAGAGAATAACATTAGGTATAACAGTGGAGTGAAAATATGAAAATTGACAGATAAGTAGCAATTTTCTCACCCTAGGGTTCTGAGCTTGAGCTAGAAATGTACATTTTCTATGTTTTTTTTTTAATTAAAAAGTTAAAGGGTATGATATGGGGAAAACAATGACAATATTGAAATATGATTTTTATTTCTGAATGTCAAGTTTACTTGTATATCTTGCTTATATAGAAAGTTTAAAATTTTTTAGAATATAATGGCATTTCCATTTGACAATATCTCTGAAAAAAAAAAAGTGTTTTAAGGAGAGTTCAGCTTGGAAATAATACCTCCTAACTACTGGAAATAAGAGGGGCTGGGCATAATGTGGTATACTTACCATTTAGTTGCATAGTATCAAAAACTAATTTTAAAAAATCCACAGCTTTCTCCTCTTTTTGTGTTTTCTCAACAGATATGTGGGTTGGGTTCACATTCAGACTTGGGAGAAATGATAGCTGTGCACTGGTTTTAAAACCTCTAATGAAAATTTGTGATTCCTTTAGTAAACAGTTTAATATCAAGTGCATATAGTTAAACATTTTATTTGATTTGAAAACTGAGTTTTTATTGCTTTATGTTTTGTTTTTTATTATATTGGCAGTTAACATATGTTAAAAGCAAAACAAGGTTCAGCAATGTCATTGTAAAAATAAACTCAAGAACTTTACTTCCTTTCCCCACCACTCATCCACTGCAAGTACACACACACTGTGTACATGCTTGGAATCAACACACTGATCACACACAAATGTACTCATAGATACACATACTCAAATATTGTAAGTTCAAGTGTATATGTGCATGTACCCATTGTCTATAACAGTCTATAACTGTAACACTTTTTGTTCAATTACTCTTTTGCAACTAATTTTCCAGTAAAATAAATTCTAGAGTTCAATTTTTTTCAAGTTATTTACTGCCCCCCCCCCCGTTGTTTTGTGCTCACCTTCTGCTCTCTGTGTCAATTTGCTGTGTGTTTTTTCCATATCTGCTTAACTTTTCTTCCCCAACTTTCTCTTCAGAAGGCACTGGGAACTGGTCCCAGGTCAGAGAGAAGCACTCAATTGCTTGAGCCATCTCAGCTCCTTTGTTTGCTGCATCTCTCACTGTCTCCTCTGTGTTTGCTGCATCTCTCACTGTCTCCTCTGTGTCTCGCTTTGTTGAGTCATCTTGCTGCTCCAGCTCTATACGGTGCAGGCTGTCAGCTCTCTGCAGGTGTGGGCATGGGCTATCAGCTCTCTGCATCACGGGCCAGCTTGCCTTCACTAGGAGTCCTCAAGAAATGAACCTGGAGACTTCCATATGTTGGACGGGAGTCCAATCACTTAAGCCACATCTGCTTCCCTACAGTTCAATTTTAATTTATATTATTCCATTGTTAATTTAATCATATAAAATTAAATTAATTTAATTAATTTAAAAATTTGAAAAAAATGTTTCAATTATGTTCTATTATGCAACTGCTTCAGGAAATATCTCACAATTAATTAAATTTTGCTCATCTTCCTAATTTATTTCCTTTGGAATTTCTAGAAGTAGACTTTATGAAACAAAAGGTATCTTTATATCTATACTTAATTCAAGTTTTATTGCTGAATAATATTCCATTGTCTGGCTAAACCACAATCTGTATATCCATTGTTTTGTTCCTGGACATTTGGGTTATTTCTGGTATTTGGCTATTGTAAATAAGACTGCTGTAAACAGTCTTTTAAAAGTCTTTTTTGAACATGTATTTTCATTTCTCTTGTGTAAATGCCTAAGACTGGAAGTGCAGGGTCATAAGGTAGAAGTATGTTTAATTTATCAAAACCTTGCAAACAATCCTCCAGAATGGTTATATCATTTATGTCCCCACAAGCAAGGAGTTTCAATTGCTTCACACGTAACCTATATTATAGTTTTTAGCCATTCTATCATGTTTGAAAAAAATAGCACATTGCGGTTTTGATTTGCTTTTACTTAGTGACAAATGATATTGAACATGTTTTCATATTTTTTTCTGGCTATTTAAATATAATTTTTTTTCTTATCTTGTGTCTTTTTGAGTCTCTTGCTCATTTCTTTTTAAATTGGTCAAGTCTGTGACTTATTCATTTTCATAAATGTTGTCTTTTGATAGGGAAATATTTCTAATTTTATCAAAGCCCAATTTGTCATTTTCTTTTGGTATCATTTATGCTTTTATGTCCTGCCCAAATATATTCTCCTATATGTTTCTCAAGAAGCTTTCAGTTTCTAGTTTTTATATTTTGTCTCTAAGATCCATCTAAATTTCTGCATATGGAGAGATATAGGGGTTGACGATAAGAGTTCTACTAAGATGCTCAATCTTTTAGGCTCTTGGTTACTGTTTAGGCATCAGCAAATGCTGCACAGATAAGTAGCACTGTGCCACTATCCTCTTTCTTTCTGGGGTATTAACTCCTCAAATCCTTGATGCCTTTTCAGCTGCCTCAAGCCTTCAAATAGTTTTTCAAATTTTTAAAAATCAAGATTTCTGCTTGTTCTTTGGAGGAGGATTTATTCAATGCAAGCTTGTCAAGCAGGATTAGAGAAGAAGTAGTTTCCCTCATTTTAAATTTCTAAGTGTGTTCATATGCCCAGAAATATTCTTTGTTTCTTACACTTACAATGTGATATTAATGTTTGCCTCCAGAATTTGAAATCAAGTTGAACTCTGAGTGGTTTTTATTTTATATCATTTTATTTTATTTTTGAGTACCTATACATATCGTTTAGGGATAAGTTTTAAAAAAATAAAAGAAAGAAAAAGGAAAGAAAAATATAGATGCTCTTTAATTTATCTTTCTTAGCTTGAAGATCAAGAGGAGTGGATGAGGTATTGTAGCTGAAAATAACTACTGGGAGAGTGATACTTAAGGTATTTTTTTTTAATTGTGTTTTTTTTTTTTGAGGTCAGCTGGAACTAATTCCTTCTCTTATTGGCACAATGACACTTTTAATAAAAGGCTGATTTCAGCAGCCTCCCCCATATTACTTAGTTCATTATAATAGATGTCAGTCACAATCCCTACCTCCCCATGGTGGGATTCCTAGTGCATGGCCTGAAGTGTACAGTGTGTACTCTAGAAGCTTTAGTGAGAGTTCCATTTATCTGTGACTACACAACAAATAACCTTAAAAAGTGATAATTTAAAATGACAAATATTTTATTATACCTAACACATTCTGTGTTTAGAATTCAAGCAGGCCTCAGCTCTGTGACTCTTCTCTTCTATGTGGTATTGATGGAAGTTATTCATCATATTCAAGTGGCAGAAGATTGGTCTGGCACATCCAAGATGGCTTCATTGACTCATTCAGTGCCTTCATGGGAATGACTGGACAACTGCGCTCAGCTGAAACTGTCAACCAGCTGCTTACAAAATATGTCTCCAACATGTCAGCCAGACTGCTCAGACTCTTCTTTAACAAGGTAGAAGATACATGGTCATTTACAAGCTAGCTTTCAAAATCCCTTATCACCACTTCTGTCATATTCTACTTGTTGAAGCATTTGCTAATCCACCTCAATTCTAGTGCAGGATACATAGGCCCCACCCCTTGATCAGAGAAGAGTTAACTATTTTACACCCATGTTGAACACTACCATAGTCTGCCTTCTGGACACATGTATTTGCATTTATCCCACATGGAACTTATAATCACCCCCTCCTAAGACTATTTCACAGAAGTCTCATCATATCATACCATTAGCCTCAGGGTTGAGGTCCAGGACCTCATATTAGATCATGTCCCAAGTGCAGATAAAGCTCTTTGGAGTCAATTCACATTCATTGGGCACAATTCCTCTACATATGAAGAACTGCAAACTAAAGAAGCAAGCATTGCCTCCCTCCTTGCCCCTTCACACATTCTCAAGATACAGTGTCAGAAAGTAGACGCAAAAGTTCTTTTCAAAAAGAGAGGAAATATAACACAGTGAACCATGTGGTGGAAGATGGACTGTGGTTAACGGTTCAAACATGAAAGTGTTCTCTCATGAACTATAGTAAATGTACAATACTAATACATATTGTTAATAATAGGGAGTGAAGAGAAAAAATATACCAAGTGTACACTATGGACCATAGTTAGTCACTTGGTAATAATAGTCTGATCATGTTCTTTCATAATCTGCAATAACTTTTTCACAACAATGTAAGGTGTTGGTGGAAGGGTCTTGTATGGGAATCCAGCACATTATACATGATTGTTTTATAAGCTCACAACTTCCCTAATAAAATAAAAAAAGAGGTGAAATAGGAAGCATATGACAATCACTAGTGGAACAAAATCTGAAAAATATCCTTGTGTATTGTCGGTTTTGTAAATAAGACTTAGCCTTTCTCCATGGGAATGATATTCTATAACTTGTAGTTCTGTCCTCTGAGTAATCCTATATTTCCATCATTTACAAAAGGGTTCACTGTTTGTGTTGTCCAGTCCTATGTGTTTTTCTAAAATTTTTGTTCTAGTAATATATACACAACCTAAAATTTTCCCTTTTAATCACATTCAAATATTTTATTCAGTGCTGTTAATTAAATTCACAGTGTTATGCTATCATCACCAGAACCCATAACCAAAACTTCTCTATCAACCTGAATAGAACATCTGGTCCTCTTCATTGAAAATTTCTGGATTTTAATTTTGTTCCTTTGGGTGGGCAATGATTTCCTTTCTTGTTTGTTTGTTTGCCTTGCAATCTTTTTTTCCTCCCTGTACATTTTAATATTTTAAAGTGCTAATTCTAGGATTTAGTCCCTGAGCTTTCTGTTCCTCAAATTTCAGTATAATTAGTGATATGGCAGAAATTTTCTTGATTGCCAAGAACAAATCAAAACAAACAAACCAAGGTAAAAATACCTTTCACTGTCTTTCATATTGGCTTTGTTTTGGTTACTGAACTCCCTTAAACTCTTATCAAGAAGATCAGCTCCAGGCAAAGGGAAAGTGAAGGACCCTCTCTGTCTTATCTAAGCCTACATGGAGCCAGAACCTTGGACCCTGCTTCTTTTACTGGTACTGTGTTTGCTACAGGCCTTAGGAGTTCCCTGTTTACAGTTTACATAGTTCCAGTGAATGCTTACTCTTTTCCCTTTGAAATTGACCTCCTCCCTATCCTGGGTGCTCTCTTGGGTAAGTTAATGCAAGTATTTCTTGCCCTAGGCCATTTCAACTTAATCCTTTCATTCACTGTCCCAGCTGTCTGCAAAGTGCTTCTCTGCCCTCAGGACAAACTCTGGGAGGGTGAGCCCATGATAAGTTCCCTGGCTCAGTTTCTCAGACTTCCACCCTACAGACCTACAGGAACACTGGTATATACTCTGGAAGAGGACCAGGGAGCCACAATTGAAAAAAGCCACCATGGTAATACAAGGGAACTCCACCCTGCATTATGGAGAGAGTGGGGACAGGGCCAGTAAGAGTGACAGGAGATTCTTCTATTGTTTTTGAAGCTGAGCTTTCTTCATTCTTAATATAGTCCTTTAACTGTTCTCTATTGTTTTGAGGACTATTATTGTCCTTGAGATTCTTCTGCCACCTTGGCCAGTGTGGGTTGGAAAAATGGCTGCTGACCTCCATTGATCTGAAGTAGCTGACCAAAGGTACAGATGTGTGATCAGACCAAACCCTCCCAGAGTTTGAAAGAAACCGTCTTTATATCCCACCCTGACAACAGCATTTTAACCTGCAGCTGGGGCTGCAGGCTCCACCATGCAGGCTCCACCAGGCTTCCTGCCATGAGGCTGGGGGAAGGGAGATGGTAACCCCAGCAGGGAAGGAGAAACACCAGTATTTATCACAATTTATCAGCTTCTTCTTCCCACTCATTTCTAGATCTGCACACTGTTCCACTAGTATCTGAAGTTTCAAAGTGGTTAATTTGGATAGTTTCTGCCAGTTCAATAGTTATTTTGGAGATGGGACTGACTTTTGCAGCTTCCTACTCTGCCA
Organism: Cabassous unicinctus; assembly: GCA_029593785.1. Lineage (NCBI taxonomy): Eukaryota > Metazoa > Chordata > Mammalia > Cingulata > Chlamyphoridae > Cabassous > Cabassous unicinctus. The sequence goes on from JAQZBX010042605.1 coordinate 20,933, forward strand.
TCTCCCCACAATGACTCTCACCTCCCTGTGGTATTGGTGGAGGTCACGCCTTCACATTCTGCTGGCAAAAATCTTGGTTTGA
>JAQZBX010042606.1:0-21955 GCA_029593785.1 Cabassous unicinctus
AGAGGTATGAAGTGAAAAGTGATACCTTACCACACTCAAAAGAAACAAAATAAAACCCTGGACTATAAAGATAACTTTTTCAAGTGAAAGAATGCATCAAGATAAACAGATGTATAGACACCAACAATAAATTACAAGTCATTATAAGAAACAGGAAGACATAGTGAATTACAATGAACAAAATAAAAACCAGGAGGAGATCCAGAACATAGAACAAGTAATCAGATATGTCCAAACACATATGAATAACCTTAATGAAGTGAAGGAAGTTATTAAGGATATTAAGAAGACACAGGAAGAAGATAATAAATGTATTGTAAACATAAAAAGATACTAGATATGATGGTGCTGGACAGCACAATCCAAGACATCAAAAAAAACTGGAAACAAATAACAGCAGATTTGAACAGGCAGAGGAAAGAATCAGTGATGTGGAAGAGAGTACATCTGAAATCTGAAAGTAGAAAAGATAGATAAAAAGAGTGAAAAAATCCAGCAGTGCCTTAAGGATTTAAATGATAACATGAAATGCACAAACATAAACATTAGAGGCATCCCACAGTGAGGAGAGAAGGGAAAGGGGACAGAAGGAGTGTTGAAGGATATAATGGCTGAAAATTTTCAACGCTAATGAGGGAGATATATGTATATGTCCAGGAAGTGCAGCACACCCCAAAGAGTATATCCTAAAAGTCCTACTTGAAGACCTATACTTGTCAAAATGTCCAATGCTCAAGAAAAAGAGAGAATACTGAAAGCAACGAGAGAAAAGAGAAGCATCACATACAAGGGAAACTTAATAAGATTAAGTCCTGATTTTTCTTCTGAAACCATGGAGGTAAGAAGGCAGTGGCATGACATATTTAAGATGCTAAAAGAAAAAAATCTTCCACCCAAAAATTCTGTATCCAGGAATGCTAGCATTGAAAAATCAGGGAGAGTTCAAAATATTCACAGATGAAGAGAAATTAAGAGAGTATATCAAGAAGAAACCTGCACTTCAGGAAATACTAAAGGGAGTTCTGCAGGTCCAAAGAAAAAATCAGGAGAGAGAGGGTTGGTGGAGGTTATAAGAACAAACAAAAGGACAAAAAGAGAAATAAAAACAATTTGACATGCATAAATCAAAAGAAAATGTGGTCCATATAAGTACTTACTTCACAGTAATAACATTGAATGATAATGCATTAAACTCACCAGTCAAGAGACATAGTTTGGCAGAATTGATAAGGAAATATGACCCATCTCTGTGCTGTCTACAAGAAACCCAACTTAGATCCAGGGATGCAATAAGGCTGAAAGTGAATGATTGGAAAAACAATTTAGCAAGCAAACAATAATAAAAAAAAAGAAAGGTGGCAGAAGATATAAAAATATTGGACAAATAGACTTTTAATGCATAACTATTTTGAGAGACAAATTAGACATTATATGTTAATAAATGTCATAACCTGTCAAGAAGAAAGAAAAATCATAAATATTTTTGCACTTAACCAGGGTGCTTCAAAATACATGAGGTAAACACTGGAAAAATTAGGTAGAGAAATAAATGCCTCTACAATTACAGTGGGGGACTTTAATACGCAATTATCTCCATTAGACACAACATCTCGACAGAGAATAAACAAAGAAACGAAGATATGGAATAATATATTGCAAGATATGCACCTGATAGACATATATAGAGCATTACACCCAAATAAAAAGGGATATACATTCTTCTCAAGTGCACATAGATCATTCTCCTGGAATGACCATATCCTAGGTCAGTGAGCAACTATCAATGAAATCAGAAAGATTGAAATTTTACAAAGGAGTTTCTCTGACCATAATGAAATGAAGCTGGAAATCAGTAACTGACACAGAACCAGACTAAGCACAAAAGATATGAACATTAAACAACACACTCTTAGACAACCAGAGGTTCCAGGAGGAAATCTCAAAAGAAATCAGTAACTAACATGAAACGAATGAAAATGACAACACAACATGTCAAAATCTATGGAATGCAGCAAAAGCTGTACTGAAAGGGAAATTCATAGCCATAAATTCTTATATTGCAAAAAAGAGGAGCTAAAATCAAAGACCTACCTGCACACCTGAAGGAATTAGAAAAAGAACAAAAAAAAACCCAAAATTAAGTGGAAAGAAGGAAATTAAAATAATTAGAGCCGAAATAAATGAAATTGAAAATAAGAAAGCACTAGAAAAAAATGAACAAAGCCAATATCTGCTTCTTCAAAATATTAATAAAATTGGAAGACCCATAGGTAAACTAACAGAAAAAAGAAAGAAGATGAAAATACATAAAAATAAGAAATGAGTTTGGGAATATGACCACTGACCCCACAGAAATAAAGGGTATCATAACAAGATACTTTGAAAAATTATATGCCCACAAGATGGATAATATAGAGGAAATGGCCAAATTCCAAGAAGCACACAAGCAGCCAACATTCATGAAAGAAGAAATTGAACTCAACAGAACAATCGCAAATAATGAAATAGAGTCTCATCAAATTCTTCCCAACTAAGAAGAGCTCTGGACAAGACACCTTCACAGGTAAATTCTAAGAAACTTTCCTGAAAGAACTAACACCAATTTTGCTTAAAGTCTTCAAAAATATAGATGTAGAGGGAATATTGCCTAACTAATTCTATGATGCCAACATCACCCTAATACTAAAGCAAAACAAAGACACCACATGAAAGGAAAACTACAGACCAATCTCTCCAATGATCTTAGATGCTAAAATCCTGAACAAAGTACTTGGTAATCATACATCATCACAAAGTCAGTTTCACCCCGGGTATGCAAGGATGGTTCAACATAAGAAAATCAATCGATGTAATACACCACATAAACAGATTGAAAGAAAAAAACAAAAAAAACAAAAACATGATCATCTCTATAGATGCAGAGAAAGCATTCAACAAAATACAACCTTCTTTCCTGATAAAAACACTGCAAAAGATAGGAATAGTAGGAAACTTTCTGAACATGATAAAGTGTATCTATGAAAAACCCACAACTAACATCATCTTCACTGGTGAAATCCTAAAACTTTACCTCTAGATCAGGAACAAGACAAGGATACTCACTCTCACAATTTCTATTTAACATTGTCTTAGAAGAACTTGCTTGAGCACTGAGGCAAGAAAAAAATAAAAAGGCATCCAAATTGGAAGGGAAGAAATAAAAATTTCACTGTTTACAGATGACATGATCCTATTCATAGAAAGCCCAGAAAAATCTAGAGGAAAGCTTCTAGAAATTATAAAGGAGTTCAATAAAGTCACAGGCTATAAGATCAATGCTCAAAAATCAGTAGCATTTCTGTACACCAATAATGAGCAATCTCAGTAAAAATTTAAGAAAACTGCAATTTACAATAGTAAATAAAATTATCAAATACCTAAGAATAAATTTAGCTAAGGATGTAAAGGACTTGTATACAGAAAATTACACAACCCTGTTAAAGGAATTCAAAGAAGACAAATAAATGGACATGAAGACTAAACATCACCATGATGTCTACCCTACCCAAGCTAATCTACAGATTTAATGCAAATCCAAATAAAAATCAACACTGTATTTTTTAATGAATTGGAAAAAATAACTACAAAATTTATTTGGAAGGGCAAGAGGCCTCAAATTGCCAAAGACATATTGAAACAGAAAAATGAAGTTGGTGGTATCACACTATCTGTCTTTAAAACCTACTACAAAGCTACTGTGGTCAAAGTTCTATGGTATTGGCACAAGAATAGACATACTGATCGATGTATATGAATTGAGAGTTCTGATATAAATCCTCACATATACAGTTATCTGATATTCAACAAGGCCACCAAGCCAACTCAGTTGGGAGAGAATGGCCTCTTCAACAAATGGTGCTTGGAGAACTGGATATCCATTTCCAAAAGAATTAAAGAGGAACTCCACCTCACACCTTATACAAAAATCAACTCAAGATTAATCAAAGATCTAAATATAAGAGCCAAACCATAAACACCATGGAAGATAATGTAGGGAAGCATCTACAGGACATTTTAATAATAAATGGTTTCATGAACTATTTATGCAAAGCATGAGCAGAAAAAAAAAATAGAGAAATGGGATCTCCTCAAAATTAAAAACTTCTTCACCCCAATGGACATTAACAAGAAAGTAAAAAGACAGCCTATCCAATGGGAGAAAATATTTAGCAGCCATATATCTGATAGGAGCCTATTATCCTGCATATATAAAGAAATCCTACACTTCAAAAATAAAAAGCAACAACCCATTTAATAAATGGTCAAGTGATTTGAATATACACTCTTCTAAAGAAGAAATACAAATGGGTTAAAAGCACATGAAAAGATGCTCAACATCACAAGCTTTTAGGGAAATACTAGTGATAACTACAATGAGCTATCATCGTACATTCATTAGACGGGTGGTTATTTAAAAAGCAATGCTACCAGCCACATAAAAAACGTTTTCATTTGGGGTGAGGAAAGGGGAAGGAGGTTGGGTATATGAGAGTCTGTAGTATTCTGTGTGTGACTATGCTGTGACCTAAAACTTCTTTGAAAATTAAATGAAAATTTGGGAGACACTGGGGAGTGAGAGGGGAAGGGTTCCATGATATAGACTGGCCATTCGATAATGCAGTGATAAAAGTAAAAAATAATAATAATGATTTTTAAAATTATTATTTTTTATTTTTTTATTTTTTTGTTTATTTCCCATTTTTTTAATGTCCCAATCCTTTAATTTTATTTTAATTTTAGATTTTTTTCTGAGTTTCCATGTATTTTATATCTTACATTTAAGCTTATCATCATTTCATTTTCTTATTAATTGTATTTGGCTATTATATGGGCTTCATCTTCAAGGAAGGTTTATATCACAGAAAGGTTACAATGGGGGCAGTAGAGGATCATTGGTGGGGGGTGTCTGGGATGGGTGCTTTATAGGAGGAAATTCACCTGAATATATATAAAAGATATATAAAAATTTTCAAATGATCAAGGGGTGGGGCATGGTCACAGTGGGTAGACAATCACTCAATAAATGAGGGAATACTGAATTCTCTGCCTGGAGAGTTCTGCCACATTCTCCAAGAGAGCAGAAACAGTCCTCCAAGTGCAGGGGTAGTGTCTGGCAAAGGAGGAGGGTCCACTGATGGGTTCTTTTTATTGATGACTAGCCTTACGAGTCTTTGCTCTTGTAATTGAAACCCAGCCTACTGTTATAGGGTGCCTAAGGGTTGCCACCTGAGAGCCTCCTTGTTGCTCAAATGTGGCCTCTGTCTAAGCCAAACTGAGCATATGAATGCATTACCTTTCCCCCAGTGCGGGACATCACCCCGGGGATGAGCCTCCCTGGCAATGAGGGATTAATACCAAGTGCCAAATGGCAATACGACTGGAAAAAGACTTCGAATAAAAGGGGTAAAAGGTAAAGACAAACGAGTTCATGTGGCTAAGAGACTTCAAAGAGAGTCAGGAGGTCATCCCAGAGGTAACGCTTACACACACTTCAGGAGGATCTCATAGAACACCAAAGTGTATATCACCCCACCCAAAGGGGCTTCTGAGGGCTCTGGAGACACCCAGGTCCTATATGGGGTGGGGGTAGCTCCAGAGATTGATGCCCTGTGATAGGCTCTACTTTGGAATCTGTGCTCCTGAGAGTGACAGAGTTGGACTTAAATATGTCCTCCTTGCACATGGTACTTCAGTCCCTTCTATTCAAACCTATATGTTTTGCTGGAGTTTGTAGATGTACTTCCAGAGAATGGAGCCTTTGGCCTGCCCATGTGCCAGCTGTGCCTGCAATCTTGGTGGATCTTCAACTCCTAATCTACAGTTCAATGGACTCACCTAAGTCACCTGGTAAGGAGGTGATTATGGACAATGGCTATACCATGAAATGGAAAGAGCCTGCAGCTGCAGGCAGGATTATCCCATCCATCATATGCATGGGATATGGGACCCCTCTCACTTGGAGGTAGAGTGGACATCACCTCCCAAACCCTCAGCATTGGGGAAGAGCTCTGCACTAGAGTGGATTTAATGGTAATCTGTTATAGACATATTGTAATTCAAACAATGAAAGAAATTACAGGAGTGAGGTGGTACCAGTGGCCACTGGATGCTTTCGGGGCAGGGAAAGGAAAAGCAATTGTAATACAGGGGTGTTTTCAGGACTTGGGAATTATCCTGAGTGACATTACAATGACAGATATAGGCCATTTCTCATCAGCATATACCATGCAGAACTGTGGGGGAGAGAGTGTGGTCTACAATGTGAACTATGGTCCATGCTTAGAGGCAAAGCCCCAGGATGTGTATATCCATTGCAGGTGATGTGCCACACTAATGAAAGATGTTTATGTTGGATTTTATGGGAGGTGTGGGAGGCGGGGAACATGGGAATCCCTGTAATTTTTGTATAACATTTATGTAATCTAAGCATCTTTTAAAATATATTAAAAAAAAAGAAACACACAAATACAAAGTATCAACAATAGCAAAGTATATGTGAACATTGTACTTTTCCATGAATTATCTGTAATCCTGTAATGTTTCTAATGTAAAAATAACAATATTTCAAAATGTTATACTGACAGAAAAAATAAACTGCTTAAAAAAAAAAGCAGAGGATTACAAGTGTTAGAGAGGATGTGGAGGAATGGGAACACTCATCCACTGCTGATGGGAATGTAGAATGGTGCAGGCATTGTGGAGGACGGTTTGGCAATTCCTTAGAAAACCGACTGTAGAAATGCCATATGATCCAGCAATTCCACTGCTGTGTATATACCCAGAAGAAAAGATAGCAGGGACTCAAGCATATATATGTACACCAATATTCACAGTGGCATTTTGCACTTTTACCAAAGTTGGAATCAACCCAATGCCCTTCAACAAATGAATGGATAAACTCTGGTATATTCATACAGTCTTATATTACTCAGTTGTAAGAAGGAATATAGTGTTAACACATGGGATAACATGGATGAATCTTGGGAACCTTGTGTTGAGTAAAGCAAACCAGGCACTGAGGAAAATTTTACATGACCTTACATATATGAATTGAGCAAATTTAGCAGACTCACATTAGAGTCTGGAAGATAGGTTTGCAGGAAAATAGAAAGGGAGAAGAAGGTTGTGAGCCAATGTCCATATGGGAAAAATCTACGATAAGCTGGAAGTGTGTAGTTGGCAATGGAGGGGCATGACAGGGGTGCAAGTATACTATTGGTTGAGTGGAGCATGTTTGCCAGGGGTAGGTGTTGAGGGTGGGTTGGACTGTCCATGGAACTGGGAGATGGGCTGGGGGAGGAAGCAGGTGAACACTGGAGACAGGTGGGAACATGGTTGACACTACATTGCTGGGAATACTCTTAAGACAATATGGCAAAAGAGAGTTACTGGTTTAGGGTGTTGGATGCGAGGGATATTTGGGACAGGTTTCACCTAGGGCAGGCTTCTAGGGATTGCGTGAGTGTTCATCTTGTCATAATGTGTTATATCAGTGGGTGGAGACCCAGATAATGAGTGGGAAGTTGGCGGACACCCATCCTGAGGAGGACTGCTATGCTCTCAAATAGAGGTGTGGGATTCTCTTGAGAACAGGGACAATGCCTAAAAGGTGAGGACAGACCAGTGTATCAAGTCCTCATTCTTGTTTCAAGTAACTATGAATCTTGTTCTTCAAGAAGTGAAGTCTGGTGGTTGCCATGGCTCCGAAGGGGAGGTGGAAAGGAATAAAATAGATGGAACAGGGAGCATTTTGGGGGCAATGGAAGTGTTCTACATGATCTTGCAAAGATGGATACAGGCCATGTTAAATTTCAACAAAATTAAAAGTACAGGTTCCAAAATGTAAACCATAATGTAAACCATTTGCCATGGCCGGTAGCTATGTTTCAATTTTTATTCATCAGTTGTAGCAAATGTTTCATTCACATATAAAATATTTTTAATAGGAGAAGGTGGAAAATTGGGAAGATGTTGGGTATATGGGAATACTCTCAATTCTGTACATGACTTTTCTGTAAACTAAAACCTCTTTGTAGACAAAATGAAAAAATTGAGACACTGGGCTTATAAATGGAAGAAAAATCACTGTATATACAGGACAACAGATCATACAGTGATGAAAGCCAAAATGTCACAAAAATTTAAATATTTTTCCATTATTTTGATTATCCCATTTTCTTTTTTATTTTTAATTTTTTGTGCCTTGTCAGTCAACCTAACCTTGGAATTTATGCTCCACAGTGTAACAGAATTGGACTCAGTTGTGGTTACCACACACCTAGCTCTACTTAAGAATCCACAAACTACACGAGATATTGAAGATGGTTTCCTACATTTTCCTCTAGGGTATTTATGGTTCTAGTTTTTATATGTAGGTGCATTAACCAGTTTGAGTTAATTTTTGTATAAGATGTGAGATGGGGTCGCCTTCCTCCCTCCCTCCCTCCCTTCCTCCCTCTCTCTCTTTCTTTCCTTCTTTCCCTTTTTCCCTCTTTCCTTCTTTCTCTCTTTCTCTCCTTCTTTCTTTCTTTCTGTGGATAACCAGTTCTCCAAGCACCATTTGTTGAAAAGTCTGGTCTAACCCAGCATGCCAAAAATCACATGACCAAAGATGTGAGGGTTTATTTCTGCACTCTCAATTCAATCCCATTGTTAATATGTGTATTGTTATGTAAGTATCATGCTGTTTTTACCACTGAAGTTAGGTAATATACTTTAAGTACAGAAAGTGAAGGTCCTCCAAATTTGTTCTTTTTAAAAGATATTTTAAGGTATTCAGGGTCCCTTAACGTTTCCAATAAATGTGGTAATTTGCTTTTCCATTTATGCTCAAAAGATTTTTGGAAATTTAATTGGGATTAAATTGAATCTGTAAATCAAATTGTGTAGAATTGACATCTTAATGATATCTAGTCTTCCAATCCATGAACATGGAAATTTCTTCCATTTATTTCAGCCTTTTTGGTTTCTTTTAGCAATGTTTTGTAGTTTTCTGAATACAGATCGTTTATGTCCTTAGTTACATTTATTCATAAAGATTTGATTCTTTTAGACACTATTATAAATGGAAATTTTCCTCACTTCCTCCTCAGATCAGTCATTGGTAGTGTATAGAAATATTACTGATTTGTGTAGATAATCTTGTATCCTGACACTATGTTGAACTCATTTATTAGCTCTAGTAGCTTTGTTGTGGTGTGCTTAGGATTTTTTAGATATAGGATCATATCATCAGCAAATAGCATAAGTTTTACTTCTTCTTTCTTATTTGGGTGCATTTTATTTATTTTCTTTGCCTAATTGTTCTAGCTAGAACTTCCAGGACAATATTGAATACAGTCATGACAGCAGACATCCTTTCTTGTTGCTGATCTCATTGGGAAAGCTTTCAGGCCTTCATCATTGAGTGCAATGTTAGCTGTTTGTTTATTGTACATGCACTTTTGCATGTAGAGATACGTTGCTTCTCTTCCTATCTTAGTGTGTTTTGATCAATAAAAGATACTGCATCTTTTCAAATGATTTTTGACATCAATCAAGACATTCATGTGGTTTTCTTTCTTCAATTTATTAATGTGGTGAATTACACTCATTGTCTTGAGTTGGGTTACTCTTGCATAACTGTATAAAATCCACGTGGACATTCAGTGTGATTCAATAAATGTGCTCTTAGACTCATTTTACAAGTATTTTGTAAAGGATTTTTGCACCTGTATTCATTAGAGATCAGTCTGTAATTTTCTGTTTACATAGTATCTTTATCTGTCTTTGATATTTCAGTGATTCTGTTCCCCTGTCTCTTCCCAGGGAGGAAAATGTCCTTTCCCCTCCCAGTTCAATGCCATCAGCCATGTGTTTTACCAAGGCTCTTCATATCAACAGAGGAAGATGAGAGCCATTCCCATGCTGGAGGCAAGTAATTAACAGATTCTTTTTCGTCTTTCCATCTCTCTGTCCCCACTCTTTCCTGGGTGATGTGCATGGCATTGTCCTAGTCTGAAGATCTCCATAGTAGCTCCTTGGACAGCTTCTGCACTTCCTCTGCTGTTGTAAGAGAAATGAGCCCTGGTGACCTCCTCTGATGTCATATGAACACTCTTAAAATAGTTGCCCTTGTGTATATATCTCAAATATAACCACTGGAGAATTTAAATATATGTATTTTAAGTCTTTATTGTAATAATATATAATCAACTCAGAATTTCATATTTTCACTACATTCAAGCGTACTATTCATTAGTAATAATTACATTCACTATATTGTGTTTCCATCACTAAAATCCTTAACATAAGTTTTTCAAAACCTTACGGTCTCTGCACATAATAAGCAATATCTCCCCATTCTCCTCATCCCTGACCCCTCTTAAACCATCATCAACTATCTCTATAAATTTGCTTACTCTGTGTTTCATAGAAGTAAGTTCACACAATATTAGCCTATTTGTGTCTGATCATATATTCAACATGCCATCTTCTGTTTTCACACATAATAGAGCATGTATAAGAATTACATTCTTTTTCACTGTTAAATAATATTCAATGGTATTTATATACCAAACACTTTTATTTCATTCATCAGTAACTGTATGATTGGCTTCGGTGTACATTTCAGGAGTTAGCAAAGAATAATAAATGACATGAGGAGAGAATGGCAAGAAGAGCAAAGATCAAACCTAGAGTAGGAAAGCCCAAGCTGTGAAAATAGAGAACACTCAGAAATTGAAATGATCATATCAAGTGAGAGCAAGATGAGGTTCACAGAATGGATATGAATACAACCCAAAGGACTCTCCATGGTTAACCATTGTTGAATTTTCTATTTGGGTGCCTTGTCCATCACATACCCATCTCTGTATCTGGATTATCTTCAGGCAAAACCCATTTTTCCTACCACTTTGCTTCCCTTGGCTCTTCCTGGGCTCCTCTGTGTCAACAGTCTATCAGTGAAGCAAGAGTTTTCCTCTTCCATTCATTAATGAGTCAGACAAGAGGTCCCTGTACTTGAGGAGGTTAGAGAGAAAGATAACCTTCATGATCTTAGCATAATAATTGTTATGTGGAGACAAGGGGCAGGAAGAAAATATTTATATTTGAAGAAGCCATGGTGGTCAGAAGTAGAAATTCTAGGGCTGCTTATAAAATGTATAGCTCTCTCTCTTCTCCAAAAATTTAACAGTGCTGTAGAGAACAAAAGTGAAAGATGTCATGGTTCAAAGTTTAGGTTTTTAAGGGTAGCAATAAAACTTTATATAACTGAATTGAAATTGATTCTTGGGATAGATTGTTTGCAGAGATGGCCCCATTTTCCACCTTCCTCTGCATCCATGTGTTTTCAATTTGACTGTGCAGTTCCCCCTATCAAAAGATTGAGTCAATTTATCTAGCTTTGATTTTTGGCTGGATGTTAAGTGTTTAATTTATTTTGGCCAAGAGAATATGGTGGAAATGACATTTTGACTCCAGAGTCCTCAGAAAGTTTCTGCTGCTCTTTCTGGGCATCTTCCTCAGCCTTGTGAATATCTCCAATTTAGCATGCTATAGGATGAGAAGACATGTGGAGAGCAACTTAGAGCAGCCTATAGCCACCAAATCCAAAATATGAGAGGGAAACTAACCAGAAACAGTGGAGTCTCCACAGATGCCACACAGCTGTTTACGCTGCAATGAGTAGTATTGGAGAGATCCACATATTGCTACTCCACAGGTTGGACTGCAGTAAAAATAGCATTATCATAAACCGTCCACTTTTGAGACATTTTGTTATGCTTTGAATAGTTACTAACACTACATGAAAAGAACTGAATGCATTGAAAACATTTAACTGGTTGTTATTATTTTGCATTCCTTCAGATACTTGAAAGCATTCAGGATCACTCTGTTATTCAAGTGTATTTTAAATAAATGTGTTAAAAAGTGACTTCCACTGAGGGTTTCTTGCAGGAAACTAGAGTATATTGGAGGCAAATTCATGTTTTTTAAGGAATAATCCATGGTCCTAAAGCAAAAACACTCTAGGAAGAATTTTTACCATGATGTCAAGTTCTTATATAAGTTAAGCTATGTTTTTGAGGATTGAAGGAAGTTTTGAATATTTATGTGATTAAAAAATTGGAGGATAGAAAAATTACATGGATTTTTCATGGATTTTTTTCTGAAAAGTGTATGAGCAGTTTAAAGTTTATGGTGATTTTTAATTTTTTTTTATTTTTAAAGAAGCTTTAGATTATATAAATGTCACAGTTGAAATATAGGGAATTTCCATATGCCCTGCCCCTTCCCATTCCTACAATTTCCCACATCAAAAGCATCCTTCATTACTGTGGACCATTTGTTACAACTGATGAAGACATATTGAAGCATTGCTACTAACCATGGACTATAGTTTATATTATAGTTCACACTCTGCCCTGCACAATTCTGTAGGTTATGACAACATATATAATGATCTGTATGTATCATTGAAATATCATTAAGCTCAATTCCAATGTCCCAAAAAAGCTCCAATATTGCCCATATGTAGGAAAATGGCAAATATTTTGTTTAGAAGACTGGAAAGTGCCCTACTTATTACCATTGGCATAATATATTCCATTAAATTCAGTCCTTCATTGCAATGTATAAGCATCATGATGTATATGCACTAAGATTTCCTAATTCAATGTGTAGATGAAAATTATCAGAACAATTATTTTTACAATAATACAGTATGTGATTTCAAGAATTACTTCAACATGTTTAAGGACATATCTGACCAAAAGGTAAGGTCTAGTACCATGAATTATTCCAAAATTTGAAGCTTTAAGCCCTAGGCCTTTGAGTCTCTCAATCAAGTGCACTACTTCCTCTCTAGGACCAGTGATACTTTACTGGCTTCCTTCCACAAGAATCTTTTCAAAGCCGCCTTTATATTTTTATTCCTGAGACTGTAGATGAAGGGGTTCAGCATGGGTGTGACCACAGTGTACATTACCGAGGCTACTGCACTTGAAACTTTGTGGTGTGAAGCAGCAGGACTTAGGTAAACACTTAGGCTTGTACAATAAAATAAGGAGACCACTGAGAGGTGAGATGCACCGGTGGAAAATGTTTTATATTTCCCGTGAGCTGATGAAATTGCACATATGGAGGAAACAATCTTAGAGTATGAGAAAAGGATTCCCGCAAGGGGACCTCCAGCCAAGACCACAACTGTGAAATACATCACTATATCATTGATGGAGGTGTCAGAACAGGAAAGTTGGACCATGTGATTCATTTCACAGAAAAAGTGGGAGATTTCTATGTGGGTACAAAAGGACAGCCATAAAACCATTGAGCCTTGTAACAAGGCATGTACAGCACTCATGATCAAGGTCCCCCAAACCAGCAGGATACAAATTCTGGGGTTCATGATGACCATGTAGCACAGGGGGTGACAGATGGCCACATAGGAGTCATAGGCCATCACAGCCAGAAGGAAGTTATCCAACCCTAAAAAGAGCATGAAAAAGTACATCTGTGTGATGCAGCCTTCATAGATTATGACTCTGCTTTCTGTCTGTATACTCACCAGCATTTTTGGGACAATGGTGGAGGTGGAACAGATGTCACAAAGTGACAGGTGGAGAGGAAGAAGTACATGGGTGTGTGAAGGTGGTTGTCTGAGTTGATGGCCAGGATGATGAGTAAGTTCCCAGTGCAGGTGACCAGATACATGGTCAGGAACAGACCAAAGAGGAGGGGTTGAACTTCTGGATCATCTGAAACTCCCAGGAGAAAGAATTCCAAAATCTGTGTGTTATTTCCTGATTCCATGGTGGTGATGTTATTACAAAGAATTAGAAAAAAAAATATGACTACTTTTCAAACTTTAGTCGGTAGTAAGCTATCTAATTTAAATTTTGCATTTAAGAAGGCATTTGTTTATGGAACTTCACCCCTTTAGATGACCTCTAATGCCATCCTTGATTAGTAATTCAGGATTCACCTACAGAATATTCCTCTCGTAGTCATGTATTCTAAGATTTTTTAAGACAAATCTATTCATTCATTTGAGAAATGTATTTTAAGTACAAAATAGTTGCCAGACACTGCCTAGAGAATGAGCATAAAATGGGAAAAAAAGGTCCCTAAAATCTAATCATGGAGAAAGAATATAAGGAAATAAAAAACCATATGTCAGATGGTGACAATTGCTAAAGGGGAAAAACAGCATTTAAAAAGGAGTGAGTCAGTAGGGCATGTAATATTTTATTGGGCATAAGATGAAATCTACAGATAAGATGACATTTGAAGAAGACCTCAAGGAAGAGAAGTTTGGAATCAAAAGGAAACCAGGGGAGGTATGTGCCCAGAAAAAGGAATTCCAAAGTCAAAAGCTCTAAGGACCAGGCTTCTTTCAGGATTGAAGACCAAAAGGGAAGCCTCTGTGGAAGTGGGAATTAGAAGAGCAAACGTGATATGAGGTGATGACAGAGATGATGAAGCATAAGTTGGCCTCACTGAAATTGAAACTTCAAGATTCAAGGAGTCACTTATGCACATGTTGCTCCTAATGTACTTTATTAATTTCATTGCACAGCTATCCCACAAATAGTCTTTTTTATATATAGGTGTGTATCTAGATTCTGTATTAGAGTACATTCTTGCTGGAATTTATGAGATGATTACTTCATCACTGTGACTGGTAATACCTAACTTAAACACAAGCACACTTTAAGACAGGGACAAAAAAACATACAATGGATGCCTGCAGTGAGTTACTACTGTGGTCTTTTCACCCTCAGCCTCACTGATTTGGTCAGGAGTGATTAAAAATGCAAACTGACAATATCAGATATTTTTTTCCCCATTAAAGTTAGAAATGACACTGCAGAATCCCAACTGTCATGCCTTTCCCAGACATGTTATCCAGGGGCTTCATTTTTTGTGGCCATTTTCTGCCATTTGTTTGAAAAACATGAAATCTGCTCAATTATCAGAGGGAGAAAGAGAACAATGAAATGGACATGAGGATAAAGAAAAGTTTAAAGCTCAGGTCTAACTGTACACACTGTCAGGAATAAAACCTTACTTGTTTCTGGTGGCATAATAATCCAAGTTCTATTCTCTGGATTCCCAGAAAGACTAATAAAATATCAAAGGATAGGAACAGTGATATCTTTCTACAGTGTCAACACCATAAAGAATGCACACCCTAAAACTAAAATGAGGAAAGGGAATACGCAAATATTTCACAAAAGAAAGCAACAAATACAAGATTACAACAAATATTGGGATTTTTTTTTACAATAGAAGAGCTTTTAAATGATATTAAATGTAAAAATTTTGCAATTAGAAAAACTTGGTTTTGAAACACTGATCAATCACATATTACATGATAAACTGTGATAGGAAACAAAACATTCTAAGTCTTAATAACTCATTGAACATAGTAAATATCATGGCTTCCCCCATCATAAGAAGTTTGACAGAAAAACAATATATGTAAAAATATATCATAGTTCTTTCCTATCAGTAAATTAGTTTTTCAATGGTGATGAGATTAGTCTGGTTGTTCTTACACTTCAAAATTCTCATTCCTTCTGCACCTTCCTCTCCCCAATTCCATATTCCTATTTCATTTCTTTATCATGTCTCCCAGCAATTGGAAACTAAGCAGCCCTCTAGCTGATATTCACATTCATCCAGAAGGATCTTTCTATATGACAAAGGTGATCTCCAAATTCCACAACTTAAAACAAACTATGATTCCCACCTGGACAATAAAGTAAAAAACCCATACCTTCAGTGCAAGCTTGACAATCCCTGGTCATTCAACTTCCATTCCCTCACCCTGTGTGCTGTCCTCACAGATGCTGATTTGCAAGACATTGAACCTGACTCATACCTTCTCCAGATTTCTTTAGTTTTCATACTAAGTGGACTGATAAAATGTTCCCCTCTATTTAGATCTCTCTGACAGTTCCATTTAGAATTTTGAATTTTTTCATTCCTTTTCCTTCTGAAAATTCTAACATCATTCATGTTAGCCTGGAGTAATCTACTTTGGAAATGTATCCTCAACGTCCCCATAATAAGACAACAAATTCTTGCACACACCTATTTTGGTGGTGCAGGTTCTCCCTGTGTGTTTCCTTTATTGAAATCAAAGTCTTCTCCATGCAAGACTGAGTGCCTTCAGGGATGCAGCAAACTTCTACATACATTTTAGTCCAGCAACTCAGATCAGTTGGTGCCTGGATTATAAAAGAAGCTGAATAAATATACAGTGTGAGAAAATACTGAATCCTAGCCACTAGACTACTCGGGAGACATAACATCTTGCAAATGTTTTACTGCTATTGTAAAAAAAGAAAACTTCAAGTGTTGTAGTGGATGTAGGGGAATGGGAAACCTCATCCACTGATGGTGGTAATGTAAAATGGTGCAGCCACAGTGAAGGACAGTTTGAGAATTCTTCAGGAAGCTGTGTATGAAATTGCCATATGATTCAGCAATCCCACTGCTGGGTATATACCGAGAAGAACTGAAGGCAAGGACATGAACAGATATAAGCACACCAATGTTCATGGTGGCATTATTCACTATTGCCAAAATATGGAAGCAACTCAAGTGTCCATCAACCAAACAATAGATAATCAAAACGTGGTATATACATAAAATGGAATATTATTTAGCTGTGATGAATCTTGAAGACATTATGTTGAGTGAAGTAAGCCAATGACTAAATGCCAAACATTACATGATTTCATTGATATGACCTAAATATATTGAGCAGACTCCCAGAGTTAAAGTCTGGAAGATATGTTAAGAAATAGAAAGTATGGAGAGTATGGTGTGTCAATGCTCAATATGGCAAAATCTACAACAAGGTGAAAGAGGGTAGTTTGTTAGTGGATGGAGTGATGGTGGTACAGTGATGAAAGTCGCATTGACAGTGCTGGAATATGAGGGTGAGCAGGGTGGGCTTTTGGGTTAGACTATTCATGCAACTGGGGTGAGAGGGCTGGAGGAAGGAACTGGTGAACTCGGGATTTTTAGGTCTGTGGTTGAAACTACAATGGTGAGAATGTTCTTTGGCAAATATGACAGGGGAAAGTTACTGGTGCAGGGTTCTGGGTTTGAGGTAATATGTGTGATAAAGCACACCAGGGGCAAGGTACTATGGAATATGAATGTGATAATCTTGTTACAGGGTTTTATCTCAGTGGGTGGAGACCCACAAAATAAAAAAACAAAACGTTAAGCTGCCATCCTGGGGAGTCCTGCTACATTCTCAGATAGAGAGTCAAGAATCTCTCTAGTACATAGGCAGTGCCTAATAAAAGAAAACAGAACAGTTTGTTAAGCTCTCAATAGAAATCCATGTAATTTGGAACTTATTTCTTCAAAAATTGAAGCTTAGTGGATGCCATATGTTACAAGGGACAGGGGAGGAAAGAATGGGTGGAACAAAGTGCATTTTAGGGAATTTAAATTGTTCTGCATGATCTTACAATGACGGATACAGGCCATTATACAATTTGTCAGAACTTATAAAAGTGTATGGTGAAAAATGTAAACCATAATGTAAACCATTGACCATATTTACCAGCAATGCTTTGATATTTGTTCATGAATTGTAACAAATGTACAGTAGTAATATACCATGTTATTGGTAGGGGAAGATATAGGGAGAGGGTGTATATATTGGAGTCCCCTATATTTTCTATTAGAATTTTCTGTAACCTAAAAAAAAAACACTGGGAGAAAATACAGAAAAAATTGTCAATGTACATAAATGATAACAGATTTTACAGTGATGAAGGGCACAATGCAAAAAAGTATTTTATTTTTTATAGTTTTATTTTATTTTATTACTTTGGCTTTGATTTTGGAGAGGTTTTGGATTGCAGAAAGTTTGCAGTTGTGGCAAGGGAGGATCAGTGGTGTGGGGCATCAATGGTAAGGGGATTTGTTGGGATGGGTGCACCTGGGGCATGCCTCTATGGAATATGAATGTGTTTATGTGGTCATGGGGTATTATTTCAGTGGGTGGAGACCCACAGAATAACCAAAGGAAAATTGAATTCCCTTCCTGGGGAGTTCTGCTACAGTCTCGAATAGAGCAGCAAGAATCTCTAGAGGACATGGGCAGAGCAGAGCAAAGGAGTAAATAGCTACACACCAGGCCCTTGATACTGATGGTTCTACATATGAACCTTGTTCTTGTGAAATTGAAACTTACCCTAGAATATATATTGCCCAACATTTATATCCTGAAAGCCTCCTTGTTACTTAAATATGGCCTCTCTATGAGCCAAACTCAGCATATAAACTCAATTGTATGGGACATGACTCCCAGGGATGACCTTCCTGGGGCCTAGGGATTATAACCAGGGGACAAATAGTGGTGCATTTGGAAAAAGACCTAGACCAAAAGGGGGAAATATTAAATGCAAATAAGTTTTTATGGCTAAAGATTTCAAAGTGATTCAGGAGGTCATTCCAGAGGTTATGCTTATGCATGTCTCAGGAATGTCTCATTGACTGCCACAGTCACCATTGCCTCAAGTAGGGGTGCTCTTGAATGGTCTAGAGACACCTAGATGCAATTAGCAGGACATACAACCCCAGAAAATTGGCACCCTATTGGTGGGTCTTACCTTCATATACATGATAACTTATCTCCCTAGTGAATCAGAGATAGACTCATTTATAATTTTCCTACACATGGTTATTCTGTCCCTTTTTTGAACCTATAATAACACTATACCCATTAAATATATGTCCCAGAGACTTAAGTCTTACAGTTCTTCATATGCTAGTTGAGCCCTGAATTTCAGCAGAGTTGCTGCCAACACCTACTCTCCAGCTCACCAGTTTACCCAGGAAAATTAACAAAGGTATGAAGATGGACATAAAACAGAGAGTATCTACAACTCCAGGCAAGTCAGTTCCGTCCATCTGCTCATGGGATCTAAGCCCCCTCTCAGTTGGAAGCAGAGTGCATCACCATCTCAAAATTCTCAGGGATGAGGAATGAATAAACATAATGGGGGAATTCAAATATGGGCTAAAAGAGACTTATTATTATTCTACTAATGGAAGATCTCATAACATTGATATGAAGACAGTGATCACCAGAGTTTCTGAGGGGAGGCGGAGGGAAGATATATGTCACATGGGGCTTTGTTGGGACATTGGAGTTGTTCAGCATGAGATAAACAATTGAAATTATGAGTACGAACCATTATACATTTTATCAAAACCTATAAAATTATGTGGTGCAAAGTGTAAACCATAATGAAAATATAAACCATAGTTTACACAGAAACATGACATTGCAATGATGGGTAGAGGCCATTATACATTATTTCAAAGGCCCTAAAATTGTGTGGTACAAAGTGCAAAGTATAATGTAAACTATAGTTTACATGGTTAGTCACAATGCTTCAATATGTGTTCATCAATAGCAACAAATTTATCACAGTAATGAAAGGAGTTGTTAAGGGGGGAAATGTGGAAGTGGGAGAGGGTGTGGAATATAGGAATCACGCTTTTTTTTTCATGTAACATTTATGTAAACTAAAGTTTCTTTTAAATAGTGGAAAAATATGTGCATTTTGTCAATGAATGAAAGAGGGCACTTTCCAAGATATTGGAAAAAGTGAAATAGAAGAAGCAAGGAAATATTAAATATGTGTGAAGACAAACTTTCCATATTTGGAGATGAAAACCTATATGTAGGTCAAGACTACATTTTGCTAGAATTATAGAAAAGAGCAAATAAGACACCATAAGAAGTAGAGTACCATAACATAGAATGGGTAAATGCAAATAAATGTATGAATCTTTCTGTTCAGCCATGTGTGTGGGTCTGTGTGTGCTCTGGAGATCATAAGTTTAAATTTATTTTTGATGATGAGAAATGGTTAAAAGTTTGGAAACCTTTGTACTAAAGACAAAAATAGATTGAAAAGAAGGCCATTCCTTGCTAATGGGAAAATTTCCTATGAATTAAAAGACAATGCAATAGTGGGGTTGGATAGAGATTAGGGAGACAGCATGGGAGCCAAGGCTCCTCCGGACTCAAAGGCCACAGATGGAGCAGGTGTTTCTGCTGCACCTGCCTTGTCATGGACTCCATCTCATACCCTGATCTACCTGCTTTTCCTATGCCTGTCCAATGTTTATGGAAAGCAGCACCTTTTATCAGGTACAATAACAGATGAAGCAGGTCCCTGTCTCGCTTTTCTTGTTGGTAGCCTTCTCTTTATTGTTCTAGAGCTTAGGGTTTTGAACTCTTTCTTAAAAAATAAAATGTACACATGCTAATCCTGATTCTGTTCTTTGTCTGACATGTAAAGTCCTTCCTAGTCTGTTTTCTGTAAAATCCTACATATGCCACAACAATCTAATCTCTTAAACTGATTAACTTCCTTCATAGGATGGCTCTTTCACGACATTAGGATACAGAATAACTTATTAACTTGTACTCTGACTTCTTCAGTACACTGGAATATCCAAAAGAACAGAGGCTTCACCTGTTTTCTATTCCTTTGTGTTTTCACAAAAGTATAAGAAATATGTGAAATTATATAAAGAACAAATTTTAAAAATGTGAAATTTCTATATTAAAAAGTAATATAGATCTTTCAAAACAACCTTACTAGATAAAATTCAATAGAATATGTAAACATAATTTCTGAAAAAAGATGGAAATTAAAATAGTTTAAAAATATATTGATAAATTAATAAATAAAATGGAAAATACCTGAAAATATAAAAATATATAAAAATACACATTTTAATGCAGAGAAGCAGCAGAATCAAAAGCTCTAATTTTATCATATAATATTTATGTATTAAAATATACTATTGATTAGGATGAAGACAAGGGAGAGTTGAATGATAACGCCTCCCCATTTTCAGGACATTTGGGTTGTCCTGAATGATATTGCAGTGATGGATACAGGCCATTGTATATATTGTCATAAAACAAAATTTTGTGGGACAGAGTGTAAATTATGATGTAAACTGTAATCAATGTTTAGTAGCAGTGCTTCAATATGTGTTCAACAATTGTAACAAATATATGGCACTAATGAGGGATGTTGTTAATGAGGGAAAGCATGGGAAGGGGAAGGAATGGGACATATGGGAATCCCTTTTATTTTTTATATAGCATTTATGTACTCTAAACTTCTTTAAAATAATATAAAATTATTTAAAAAATAGAATGCCTCCCATAAGATGGTTGAGGGTAATACAACTTTTAAAAAATCATGTAACCACAAAAGGGAAAGATACAATGAGGAAAACAGAGATGTGGAAATATTTAACAATAGGTATAAAATGTGATTTATAAGTTGAACCATGCAGAATTATTCATTTTGAAAACCAATGGAAGTACTATAATGTAACACTGGTTGATTTGCCTATGAAAAATTTATAAACTATACCACATTCCCCAAAATACATCAAGAAATTTAAAAAGTACTTAATGGCTGCCAAAAACGTTGGTTAAATAACCTGCAGTTTATGTTGGAAGAATGCAATTAAAAATAGAATAAAAACACTAGATCCAAAAATACTAAACAAAGACAAGAATAAAACTATCCAATGAAGAAGGCTAAAAGATTAATTAATCCACATATAATTCACACCACCATTAAAAGCATAATGACTAGGTAAATTTAAAGTATACCTTTTCAACTCTTTAAATTGAAATTATGATTTTTCATGTGAATGCCCAATCTGAGAGGTGTATCTCAAGAACTGGTGTAAGAAGTTAAAAACTAACCCCTTGGCCTGGATATTTCCAATCAATACAGAAATATGCTCAAATATACCTTTTCTTTAAAATAAAAAATGAAAAATGCCCACCTCATTGCATACCCACTACTCTGATACCCCCTTTTCCTAATCCCCTAAACTGCACAATTTCTTGGAC
>JAQZBX010042607.1:0-21951 GCA_029593785.1 Cabassous unicinctus
CTGTGCCGCGCATCGCCATGAGCCCTGGAGGGAGAGCAGTGAACTGTGAAGCCCACACAGAGTAAGTTACTTGGTCTGCTTATGCCAAATTCACCAAGGACAAGAGTGTGGCTCTGGATTTGGGGCAAGAAAAGGGAGATGTAAATGATTCTATCCCACCTGCGGTGATGCAGGCCCTGGAGAAAGAAGAGCCCTGCCTTTTGAGCTTATGGAGAGATAAACGCACGAACTGACAACTCCAACGGTGGGAGGCGAGCACTCAGGACAGAGAAGCCGGGGTCTGCGGGAAAGCAGAAGCCAAGCACAAAGAAGGGCTGTTTGAGCCGAGACTGAAAAGACAGGAAGGAAGCTGTGACCTGAAGGGTGAGCAGGAATTTGCTGCACATGGAAGGTATTCCATTGAGGAGGGACAGATATGCAAAGGAAGTGAGACGTGAGAAAGCCGCTGGTCCAGGGGCCACGGGGACTCAAGACCACTGCTGAGGACGACAGGATGACAACGTGGGGCAGTCTCTGGGGCCAGGCAGCCCACAGGGGCCAGGCCACAAAAGGCCTTGCATTTGCATACCACGGTCACAAGCTCGGACTTTGCTTAGGGTGACACAGAGACACTGAAGGAGTCTGAGCAGAGGGGAGACATGACCTGGTTTACATTAAAAAAAAAAAGAGGCTGGAAGCACCACAGAAAGGTCTATAGAGAAATGACCCCAGAAGAAGGCTACCACTAGCACACCAATGCTCACAGCGGCATTATTCACAATTGCTAAAGGATGGAAGCAAACCAAGTGTCCATCAACCGACAAATGGCTAAGCAAAATGTGGTCTATACATACAATGGAATATTACTCAGCTGTAAAAAGGAATGAAGTTCTGATACATGCATCAACCTGGGTGATCAATCATGTTGAGTGAAATAAGCCAGACACAAAAAGACCCTGATATGAAATAATTAGAATAAGCAAAGTCAGAGTGTCAAATTCTAGAGTATAAGTTATCAGGGGACAGGGTGGGGAATAGGGAATGGGAAGTTAAGGCTTAAAATGTACAGGGCTCCTATTTGGGATGATGGTAATGTTTTGGTAATGGATGGTGGTGATGGTAGCACAACATTGTGAACATAATTAGCAGCAATGAAGAGGGGGCGTAGGTGGCTCAAATGGTTGCGCGTCTGTCTCCCATATGGAGGGACCTGGGTTCGATCCCCGGGACCTCCCGGTAAAAAAAAAAAAAAAAAACAGCACTGAAATATATATCCGAATGTGATTAAAAAGGGAAATGTTAGATTGTATATGTATGCATATATATATATATAGTAACAAAAAATAAAGTCCATGGAAGTACACTACACAAACAGGAAACCCTAAGTTAAACCATAGACCATAGTTAATAGTACCATTATAAAATTGTGCTATCATCAATTGTAAAAAAGAGAAAAGGGAAAAAGAAAGTAAGAAGGCTTCTATCACAGTCTTAGTAAGAAACAATGAAGGTCTGCCCAGGGAAACATAGAGCACGGGAAGAGACCAGGCCAGGAGGCATTTTTTTCTTTTTTTTAGGAGGTACTAGAGATTGAACCCAGGCTCTCATACATATGAAGCGTGTGCTCAACCACTGAGCTACACCTGCTCCCAGACAGGTTCAACCGAGTCTGAAGAACGGGACTAAGGCAGAGAGAGAAGCCCAAGCACCTCCTACACTGGGGATGTAAAAGCAGCTGAAGCTGAGCATCCAGGAGAGGAAGGCAGGTGGGAGGGAAACACCGGGAGTTCAGTCTCAGACACACTGAGCTTGTCGAGCCAGTGGGAAATGCCAAGCAGGCCACTGTCTACTCAGTGCTTTTCCTAGGAATTCAGAATATTAATAAGTTTTCTAGGAAAAAGAAGACTCCACGGTCAATAAATTTTGGAAGCATATTTTAAAATAATACTTATTAAAATGAAGAGGGTGAGGGTTTCACTCGCACCCTTTGGGAACTACTGCTCCAAAGCACCCCCACTCTCCCCTTCTGGGTTTTGGTCTTCTTGCCGACTTGATCCCCTCTTCACCGGACTCTGGAGGGAGCCACTCCTGACCCACAACCAAAGCCTCATACTCGTCTCCTCTTCAGTTCCCACACTTTGCCCTCCTTTCATCTCCTTTGAGAAGTTGACCACCATCTCCCCCACTTGCACTGGGGGCGTCTGGTCTATGCAGTCACTTCAGGACACGGTGAAACCATGGCTGTGCCCTAGGCCAGGGGTCCAGAGGGTGGGGGCCCCGTGCTGGGTGTATCCCTTACTGAGCCAGACTCATAAGTACCTCAGGCCTCAGCTTTCCCCTTACAAAATTCGTTCATTCATTCATACCCTCAACCAACATTTATTAAGCATCAACTATGTACCAAGATAGATGCTGGAAATACCAGGGCTCCAGAAATGACATGGCCCTGCACCTGAGGTCTAGCAGCCTAGGAAGAAAGAAAGACAAGTTAAAAAAGGTTAATGCAGAAAATGCAAATCGAAACCACAATGAGATGCCACGTCACACTCACAGGATGGCTATAATCAAAAGGTCAAACAAACTAATAATGAGGACATGGGGAAATTAGAATGCTCATGAATTGCTGGTAGAAATGTAGAATGCTGCAGCCATTTGACAGTTCTTCAAAAAGTTAAACACAGAGTTACCATATGATCCAGCAATTCCATTTCTAGATATACACCCAAGAGAAATGAAAATATAGGCCCACACCTGTACACAAATGTTCATGGCAGCATTATTCACAATAGCCAAAAGGTGGAAACAATCTAAATGTCCATCAACTGATGAAGAGATGAACAAAATGTGGTATATCCATGTTATTCAACCGTATAAAAAGGAATGAAGTACTGATACATGCTACAATGTGGATGAACCTTGAAAACATTATGCTAAAGTGAAAGAAGCAGTCACAAAAGACCACATATTGTGTGATTCCATTTAGAAGTAATGCCCAGACAGAAGAAATCCATAGAGAGAGAAAGATTAGTGATTCCTTAGGACTAGGGGATGGAGGAGAAATGGGGAATACTGCTAATGGATACAGTTGAAATATTCTGGAATTAGGTAGTGGAGATGATTGCACAATATTGTAAATATGCTGAAAACCACTGAATTTTATACTTTATATCAGTGAATTATATGGTATGTAATTTACAAACCAATAAAGCTATTATAATAATAATTTGAAAAAAGATAATGCAAGGTGATGAGTGTTGTAATAGAGGTAAGCACAGAGGGCTTCTCTAGAACAGAAGAAGGTACCTTCCCCCAGGCTGGGTCCATGAACTGGAGGAACTGGGAAAAGAAGGAGGCAAAAGCTTCCCAAAGGAGGGAGTGCCGGGTTGTGCCGTAAAGGATGACTGTACATATTCAGGGAGAAATGGAGGAAGGGGCATTCCAGGGAAAAGCACACATACAAGAGATGCGCAGGGTCTTTGGGAAGTCTATTACCTCTGAATGAAGGGTGGCCAAGGTGAGACAGGGTAAGAATAAGGTACAGAGTGGGCAGCAGCCAGATGTCAAACCAGCGAGCAGCCTCGGGGGGAGCTTGGACTGTTTCTGAACAGCAATAGGAGGCATGGAAGGGCCTTCGTTGGGGGTGGATGTGATCAGAGTACACTTCAGGAAGGTTTTCTAAGATTAAGGAGAGCAGAGGTTTCCAAACTAGGGCGTGTACACCTGAGCAGATGCCCAAGACAACCCACTGAAGACTGGGAAGTAAATAGTATAATTCTTCTTTATTTCTTACCTCATTCATTTGAAATTTATGTTTTATGTACGTTTTATAATGTCTACAATATATTAATACAACAGAACATGTATTTGAGCCAAAATGCCCGAGTTCAAATCCCACATCCACCTCTTCTTGATGTGTGACTCTGGAAAGGATGCTTGCCTCAGTTTCTATATCTGTGAAAAGTGGGGATAATAAAGTAACTACCCCATAGGATTTTTATAAAAAAGAAATAAATTAATATTCATTAAACACTTAGAACAATGGTCGATCCATAGTAAGAACTCAATGGGTGCTTATTAAATAAAAATATTTAACTGATTAGTAAATAAATGAAAATTTATTGGGGAAATGTGCCCCAAAATGTTTGAGAACCACTGGTGTTCCCAGAGCATGGATTGGAGGGGCAGGCAGACCAAAGCTGTTACAAGAATCCATATAAGATGATGGGGGGAAGCAGATTGGCTCAAGCGACTGGGCTCCCATCTACCATATGGGAGGTCCCGGATTCGATTCCTGGGGCCTCCTGCTGAAGGCAAAAGTGGGCCCACAAGGAGAGCTGGCACAACAAGAGGACACAACAACAACAACAACAACAAAGAGAGACACAGGAAAAAGACAATGAGAGACACAACAAACCAGGGAGCTGAGGTGGCTCAAGCGACTGAATGTCTCTCTCTCATGTCAGAAGGTCCCAGGATTGGTTCCCGGTGCCTCCTAAAGAGAAGACGAGAAGAGAAAACTAGCAGACACAGAAGAACATGCAGGGAATGGACACAGAAAGCAGAGAACGAGAGCAAATGGCAAGGGGCGGGGAATAAATTTTAAAAAAATAAATCTTAAAAAAAAAAAAGAGAGCGAGCGAGATGATGGGGCCTGACTCTGAAGAACAGAAGCAAGGATGGAGAGGAAGACATGACATATAGTTAGCAGGAAAAGTCCACTGAACTTGGTAAGTGATTGGATGTGGCAGGAGATAGGGAGGGTTTATCTGGATTGTGAGGCCAGTCACCAAAACAGAATACAGGAAGAACATTTATAAGAGTAGATGATGAGTTAGGTATTGAACATGCCACACAGTTCAAACTGCTGGGACAGCCTGTATTAGCCAAAGTGGTACTGTTGCAAAATACCAGAAATCTGTTGGCTTTGATAAAGGGTATTTGGGGTAGAAGCTTACAGTTACCAGGCCATAAAGAGTAAGTTACTTCCCTCATCAAAGTGTGCTGCCACGTGTTGGAGCAAAATGGCTGCTGACGTCTGCCAGGTTCAGGCTTCCTGGGTTCCCCTCTTCCCAGGGCTCATTTCTCTTCGGGCTCAGCTGCTCTGATCTCTCTACAAGGCCAGCTATAGACTATCAGGCGAACGGCTTTGTCTCTCTCCCTGAGGCCTCTGCCTGTGGTTTAATGGAGACTTCCCTCCTTCCTCATGTGTCTGCTTCTCTGTGTGTTTACTTCCCGGGCTCCAGGATCAAAACTCCAACATTCTCTTCTGCCATGTTGTTTTCTCTACTGATGTGGCCCAATCAAACCTTTAATCATTATTGAATCAAGTAAAAGTGAAACTTCTCAATCCAATCCATTCTAATATGCCCAGAGGGTAAGACCAGTTCACAAACATAACCCAATATCTATTTTTGGAATTCATAAACTATATCAAACTGCTACAGAGCCAAACTGAAATACAGGTCTAGAGCTCAGAAGAGGGACTTGACAAGAAAGATATTTCTAAGTGACCTGGTGGTTGAATCCATGGAAATGGATAGGAACCAATGGTAGTCACCAATAATGGCCACCAAACATTTCCTATTTTCCCCCACCCTGGGCACATGGCAGGACTGCAACTCCTGGACCTCTTGTGGTTGGGTGGGGCCATGTGGACCAGTCCAGGCCAATGAGTTGCATGAGCAGAAATAACAGACGTCACTTTGGTGCCAAGGCAAAACCACCCTGGGTTCTCTTTCCCTCCTGCACCATGACTGACAAGTGTGGTATACTGAATCACAAACTCCAACAAAAGACATGTTCTTAATCTTATTTTTGCTTAATCATAGCTGCCTAGTTACTGTACACTTTCCTGTGGGTGTGAGGCCATTTATATACAGGGTATTTTGAAGATGTTATTATTAGTTGAGGTGAATTAGGTGGGTCTTCATCTGGAGGCCTTCATAAAGAGTCAGCAACCAGAAGCCAGAAGCAGGAAAAGGAAGTGTGAGAAAGGGCCGTCATGGGATAGAGGGCTGCCAGCCAGCTACCAGAGAATGCAACAGACTTTGGAGAAAGCATGGCCTTCTTGAGGCCCCGATTTTGGACTTCTAGCCTCCAAAACCATGAGTCAATAAATTCCTGTTCATTAAACCAACCCATTGTGTGGTATTTTTCATAGCAGCCCTGGCAAACTAACACAGCTGCCTTTAAGATGGTGGCTGCTTTCTCCTTCTGGGTCCTTCATGGGTAGAATCACTTGAGGACCTTCAATGGGCATGCGCCATGAACAAGAAATAAAACTTGGCTATGTTAAGCCACTTCAGTTTGGAGGAGCTTTGTTATAGCAGCATAACTGACCTGCACTGACTGGCAGAATCAGTGACAGTTACATTACTGGAAGAAGAGGATGTGCTCAGAGGAGGTGGAGCAGAAACAGGCAGAGAGGTGAAGGAAAGTTGGGAGAGGGAGGTCTCATGGAAAAGGAACATTAGCGTGCCAGGGCAAATCCCCACATTTTCAAGCATACTGGGGATACAGCATGGTTGCAGACCACTGCCCTAGATGCCTTCTGACTTCCACTCTCCTCATCAGTGCAGAGATAAAGCGAAGGTTCACCAGCCATCTAACAGAAACAGATATTACCGTTATACATCTTTCCACATAGAAAAGTAGTATATTCAGAGACTGACACTGCACTACCTTTTTACCAACAAATTTTCAAACACAAGATTCACTCAAAACAGTTTTCAATCAGAGCACATATTTATTAAGTCAGCTGCTTTGCTAACACAAATATAGTAGAAGACAAAGACTTGAAATAGTGCTGTAAAAATCTTCATGAAGATACAGGTGCATCTTAGGCAAGATCTCAAAATAGATGCCTTGACCCCTTTATGAAGGATTTAACAAGAATAAGAGCCAATTTTTGCAACTCTCCTTGTTTAAAATGACCCCAAAAATAACAAGCTTAGAAAGGATCAAAAGTCACTTTTGTAAACTTGACATATTGATTTCTGTAGGCTGTAAAATATTTTTCAAAAACACCAGCTGTTCCATACAATGGCAGGGAAAATATATTTTTCCTGGTTTCTTTTACTATTCAAATGCAAAATAAAGTAAATAAACGTCAAATATCAAAAGTGCTATTTCAACTTGCCTGCCATGGTTCATTTTAGGGAAAAAGCTTATTTTCTTTTCTTCTAATTGTTTTAACAAGCTAAAGAGTCAAGGTCAACTATATGAAATGTCACTAAACTATTCTATACAGAGCATGTATTAAAACAATTATGCAAGAATTTTCCAAAGTGGAATATTGTACTTGGCAAACTAGCGAACACGGAACAATCACGTGGACGTCAGCCTCATGGCAGCTGGGCATAAGGTCATTTCTGCATATTTCAGAGACTTCAACTGTGGCCAAAAAGGGGACAATCACCCAGAGCTTTAATCTTTCCATTTGGTTTTGTTAAATTAAAGTCCATTTAGGTAGTTCAAATCAATGGAGTATGAGGGCATTTTCTACACAGATTATTATGAAGGAAAATAATAATTTTATTAGACAGGACTGTGCCTGTCTGCCATCACCAAAGAGATTGCCTAAGTAATTACAGAGTGGAAAATAAACATAAGGAAACACAGAGTGGGATTTTAATCTCTCATGAGGTTAGAGAAAAATATGACAGAAGTACACTGGAATGAATAAAACATACATACACACGGTAGAATATGAGACAGGTTTTAAGATACAAATGTGGTAGAGTGGGGCCAGCAACGGGGTAGGAGGAGGGAGACGTGGGTTCCTACCCCAACCCTATCCCAAATGAGCTGTGTGACCTAGGACAATCATTACTTCTGGACCTCAAACGCCTCAATTATAAAAGTGTTTTTTAAGCCAACCTCAAAAACTCACACAATGTATGTAACATTTGTATAACACTCTCAAAATGACAAAACTATAGAGATGGAGAACAGATTGGAGGTTCCCAAGGAGGGCTGGGGGGAGAGGGTGGGCTAAAGATAAAGGAGCAGCCAGAGGAAGATCTTTTGGTGAAGGAGCAGTTCTGTGTCCTGGCTGCGGGAGTGGGTGCATGCATCCACCCGTGAAACAAGGTGATAACACTTACACATTGGGACAACGGCCTTTTCCTGATCTTGATACTGTGCTGCAGTTAGGTAAGATGAAACCACCAGGGGAAACTGGGGGAAGGGGACACAGGAACTCTCTGTACTATCATTGTAGCTCACAGTGAATCTATAATTATGACAAAACACAAAGTTTCACTTTTCAAAGCGACTGTATTAGACTTTGAAGTGCCAAAGAACCTTATCATTTTCTCCATGGACCCTATGAGTTGAAATTTATTATCTGTCAAACTGTATTTAAGATAATTCCTTTGGCCATATATATTGACCATATATATAATTCCTTTGGCCATATATATTAAGATAATTCCCTTGTCCATATATATTAAGAGATAAAGGAAAACACAAAGAAAGGAATAAAAAATACTAGAAAAAACATTCATCATGCTCAAAAAGATAAAGGAAAATAAAGAGAAAGAACTAAAGGATATCAAGAAAGCAGTTAATGAACAGTATGAGAATCTCAATAAAGATACAGAAATTATAAAGAGGTACCAAACAACTACTAGAGTTGAAGACCACAATAACTGGAATTATTGAAACCAGGATGGTTTCAACAGCAGATAGCAACTGGAATAAAAATCAGTCAACTAAAGACAAGACAATTGAAATGAGTCAGGCTGAGAAACAGAAAGAATAAAGAATTATAAAAGGCAAAAACAGCCGAAGAGACTGTGGGACACCATCAAGTATACCATTATAAGCATTATCGCAGAAGGAGAATAAAGAGAGAAAGGGGCAGAAGGAATATTCAAAGAAATAATGATGGAAAACATCCCCAACTTAGCAAAAGATATGAATATGCATACCCAAGAAGCCCAGAGTACACCAAACAAGATGAACTCAAAACACATACTGATCAAAGCACATCACATACTGATCAAACTGTCGAATGCAAAGGGCAAGGACAGAGATCTGAAGCAGCAAGAAAACAGCAGTGTTGTGTACACAGAAGTCCCAATTAGTTTAAATGCCAAATTCTCATCAGAAACAGTGGAGGCAAGAAGGCAGTGGGTTGAAATACTTAAAGTGCTGAGAGAAAACAACTGCCAACCAAGAATTTTATATCTGGCAAGACTTTCATCTAAAAATGAGGGTGAGATTAAGACATTCCCAGATGAACAAAAGCTGAGAGAATTCATCACCACGAGACATGCCCTACAAGCAATACTAAAGGGAGTTGTTCAGACTGAAAGGAAAGGACATTAGACAGTGATTCAAAGCAGCATAAAGAAATAAAGACCCCTTATAAAGGTGACCATGTAGGTAATTATAACCGCCAGTACTATTACAATGCATATTTTTGGTATGTAATTCCACTTCTTGCTTCCATCAGCTGCTAAAATACAAATACATAAAAAGTAACAACAAAGCTATGGTTTGGGACACATAATGTACAAAGATATAAATTGTAACAAGTACAAGAAAGGGTGGGGAGACTGGGGGGTATAGGAAGAGTGTATGTCAATGCTACTGAAGTCAAGTTGGTATCAAATCAAATGTGATTATTATATATTTAGGATGCTAAATTTTAACCCCATGGTAACTACAAGGAAAATATATGAAAAACATACCCAAATAGAAATGAGAAGGGATTTATTTAATATGGTAGAATATTTTTAAAAAATCAAATAAATATGAAAGTAAACATTAATGGAAGAATTGAGGGGATAAACAAGGTGTAAGACTTACAAAGGCTAAACAGCAAAATGGCAGAACAAAGTCCTGCAATATCAGTAGTAACGGTAAATGTAAATGCATTAAACTCTCCAATAAGAGCTGTGGTAGCTATACTAATATCAGATAAAATACACTTTAAGTCAAAAACTGTTATAAGAGACAAAGGTGGTCATTATATACTGATAAAATGGTCACTTCATTAAGATATAATAACATATAATCAAATCAGTAATCAAAAACCTCCCAACAAAGAAAAGCCCAGGACAAAACGGCTTCACAGGGGAATTTTACCAAACATTCCAAGAAGAATTAACTCCAGTCCTGCTCAAACTCTTCCAAAAAACTTGAAGAGGAGGGAATACTCCCTAATTCATTCTACAAAGCCAACATCACCCTCATACAATTGCCAGATAAAGATACTACAAGAAAAGGAAATTACAGACTGATACATCTTATGAATATAAATGTAAAATTCCTCAACAAAATACTAGCAAACAGAATCCAATGGCACATTAAAAGAATTATACATCATGATCAAGTGGGATTTATCCCAGGTATGCAAGGGTGGTTCAACACCATTAATAGAATGAAGAGAAAAACAAACAAACATGATCTCAATTGTGCAGAAAAGGCATTTGAATTTCACAGAAACACTTCTTCACAGAAACACTTAGAACACTAGGAATAGAAGGAAATGTCCTCAACAGGATAAAGGGCATATATGAAAAACCCACAGTTAACATCATACTTAAAGGTGAAAGACTGAAAGCTTCCCCTCTAAGATCTGGAAGAAGACAAGGATCCCCACTGTACTGGAAGTTGTAGCCAGAGCAAATATGCAAGAAAAAGAACTAAAAGGTATCTAAATTGGGAAGAAAGAAGTAAAACCTGCTCTATTTGCAGATGACATGATCCTATGGACAGAAAATTCTGAAAAATCCACAAATAAGCTCTTAGAGCTAATATATGAATTCAGTAAAGTGGCAGGGTACAAGGGCAATAGCAAATTTCAGTGGTGTTTCTATACTCTAGAAATAAACAATCAGAAGGAAAAGTCAAGATAAAAATTCCATTCACAATAGCAACCAAAAGAATCAAATACTCTAGGAATCAATCTAATCAAGGATGTAAAGTACTTGTACACAGAAAACTACAAAACATTGCTAAAAGAAATCAAAGAAAACTAAATAAATGGAAGGACATTTATGTTCAGGGATTGGAAGACTAAATCTTACTAAGACGTCAATTCTACCCAAAGCGATATATAGATTCAACACACTCCCAATCAAAACCCCAACAACCTACTTTGCAGAAATGGAAAAGCCAGTCAGCAAATTTATATGGCAGGGTAAGGGGCCCTGAATAGCCAAAGTCATCTCAAAAAAAGAAGAATGAAGTTGGAGGACTCACTTCTCAATCTTAAAACTTATTATAAAGCCACAGTACTCAAAACAGCATGGTACTGGCATAAGGAAAGGCATATAGACCAATGGAATCAAATTGGGAGTTCAGAAATCAACCCTCACATTTATGGCCAACTGATTTTTGACAATGGAGCAAAGACCACTCAAAAGAAAGAACAGTCTCTTAAAGAACTAGTGCTGGAAAAACTGGATCACCATTTACAAAAGAATGAAGATGAACCCCTATCTTACACTATATAACAATCAACTCAAAATGGACCAAAGACCTAAATATCAGAGCCAGAACTATATAAGACACCTAGAAGAAAACACAGGGCAGTATCTTCAGGACCTTGTGTTAGGCAATGGTTTCTTAGACTTTACACCCAAAGCACCAGCAACAAAGGAAAAAATAGATAAATGGGGCCTCATCAAAATTAAGAACTTTTCAGCATCAAAGGACTTTATCATGAAAGTAAAATAACAACCTACACAATGGGAGAAAATATTTGGAAACCACATATCCAGGAAGGGTTTAATATCCAGAATATATAAAGAAATCCTTCAACTCAACAACAGAAAGACAAACCTCCCAATAAAAAAATGGACAAAAGGGAACGGATGTAGCTCAAGCTGTTGAGCACCTGCTTCCCACTTGGAAGGTCCCAGGTTTAGTTCCCGATGCCTCCTAAAAACAAAAACAAACAAACAAACAAACAAACAAGCAAACAAACGAAAAAAACAACTCAGGGGAGCCAGTGTGGCTCAGTGGTTGAACACTGGCTTCACACAGATGAGGTCTCCAGTTCAATCCCCAGCCCTAGTACCTCAAAAAAAAAAAAAGAAAAGAAAAACAGACAAAAGACTTGAATAGACATTTCTCCAAAGAAGATATACAAAGAGCAAAAGAGCACATGAAAAATGCACATCATCATTAGCCATTAGGGAAATGCAAATCAAAACCACAATGAAATTCTATTTCATGCCCACTAGAATGACTTCTGTAATAAAAACAAAACAAAAAAACAGAAAACTATGAGTGCTGGAAAGTATGCAGAGAAATAGGAACTCTCATTCATTGTTGGTGGGACTGTTAAAAGGTGCAGCGTCTGTGGAAAACAGCTTGGCAATTCCTCAGAAAGTTAAATATAGAATTACCATGTGACCTGGCAATACTGCTTCTAGATATATACCAAAAGAATTGAAAGCATGATCTTGAACAGATATTTGCACATCACTGTTCACAGCAGCATTACTCCTAATTGCCAAAAGACAAAGCAATGCAAGTATTCATCAATTGATGAATGGATAAACAAAATGTGGCATATACACACAATGGAATATTATTCAGCTGTAAAAAGGAATGAAGTTCTGAGACATGCAATAACATGGATTAACCTAGAAGATATCATGTTGAGTGAAATAAGCCAAACACAAAAGGACAAATATTGTATGATCTCATTGATACGAAAAATTAGAATATGCAAACTCATGGGAGCGGATGGCTCAAGCAGTTGCATGCCAGCTTCCTACATGAGAGGCCCCAGGTTGGTCCCTGGTGCCTCCTAAAAAAACAACTGACTGAAATAAGCCAGACACAACAGGACCAATATTGTATGTTCTCACTAATATAAACTAAATACAATTAGTAAACTCGTGGAGTTAAATCTAGAGTACAGGTCACTAGGGGATAGAATGTGCATTGTGAAGGGGGAGCCAATGCTTAATGTACATAAGAATTTTTAATAAGGTTGATTGTAAATGTTAGGAAATGGATAGAGTTGATGGCAACACATTATAGTGGTTATAACACCACTGATTCATAAATGCGAATGTGGCTGAAAGGGGTAGTCCAGGGTCATAAATGTCAACAGAAAGAAAGCTAGAGGATAATCTTGGATTGTATACCATAGCAAGTTCAGTGCTGAATGAGGTTGTGGATAATAGTAAAAACACAAGACTGTTCTTCTATGAACTAGAACAAATGTATGTCACTATTATATGGTGATACATGGAAAAATACAACTAATGTAACTTACGGACTATAGTCAACAGTAATATTGTAATGTTTTTGCATCAATGGCAATGAAGGTACTATATCAATGCTAAGGGTCAACAATAGTGAGGTATAAGAGGATAAGGGATTTGTCTTTCTGGAGTAATGGAAACGTTCTAAAATTGACTGAGGTGATAACTCTGTGATGAAACTGAAAGCCACTTGGTGTACACTTTGCGTG
Source organism: Cabassous unicinctus (assembly GCA_029593785.1). Lineage (NCBI taxonomy): Eukaryota > Metazoa > Chordata > Mammalia > Cingulata > Chlamyphoridae > Cabassous > Cabassous unicinctus. The sequence continues at coordinate 13,424 of JAQZBX010042607.1, forward strand.
GACTGTACAAGGCATGGGACTGCATATCACAGTGAACCCTGTGGTGAATGATAGACTGTGGTTAACAGTACAAAAATTGAGGACATTCTTACATGAATTATAGCAAATGTACAATACTAATTCATGGTGTTAATAATAGAGTGGTTTATGGGAAAAAGACACCTAATATGAGCTAGTAGTAATATTTGGATGTTCTTTTATCAATTATAACAAACAGAATGTTCCACAACAATGCAAGGTGTTGATGGTGGGGTGGTGTATGGGAAATCCTGTATGTTATGCGTGATTATTTTGTAAACTCACAACTTCTTTAATAAAAAACAAACAAACAAGCAGATTCTGAAGAAGAAGGCCCTGAATAAGCAGAGGGACCTGGGACCAGGGCAGGAACTGTAAACAGAGGTGTCCTCTGCTGTGTGTTGGCTAGAGCTGGCCCCTCTGATTAAAATGCAATGATGATTAACCATCAGAGCAAGAAAAATAGAGCAGGGGCGTATGCGTGTGCACAGATAAGAGGGAAAACAAGAAAGGGAAAGCAAGACACTCCATAACAGAAGCCACGCGATTAACCAAACCACAGGAAATCAGAGTTTCACGTTCAGGGAGATACGCCCTAATCCTCCCTCGACTGTCTCATTTCTAAAATTATTTGCCAAAAGGACATTAGGCTCTCAAATGAGATGCTGATTCCTCTGAAATCACAGCACACTGCCTACATCTCTCACATGGCAATTACTCATGCTCTGTTTTGGGACATGTGCCAAGCCACTGCCTTACCTTGTTTGAATCCCAGTCCTTTGCTTGCATGAACCCAGCAGTCTAGTAAGGGTGCAGGTAAGCACCTGCAGAGCAGTTTTTTAAGAGAAGGAACAATGTCTTACATGTTCCACAACTTGCACAGAAGTTGGCAATGTGTCTAGGTGCTTGATAAATATCAGGTGATGAATTACTTAATAATTCACCCAACATGTGCGACAATTTTACAACCCAGCATCTCGCGTCACACTTTGAGGAAGCACTTACAGTAAAGAATTTAAGAACAAGGGCTCAGAATCAGATGGCCTGGGTTCAAAGGCCAGGTCCTCTTTCTAGCCAAAAGGCCCTGCACAAATTATTTAATGTCTCAGTGTCTAAGTTTCCTTACTTGAGAAAGGAGGAGAATGACAAAGATCATTTCCACATGGCTGTGCACAGCTAACAGTAATCACTCCTAGCTCCTGAGCGCTTGCCACAGGGCTGGTACGATTCTGCCTCATTTAATCCTCAAAGCAACCAATATGAGGTAGTGCCCTTTTGATTTACATTTTGCAGATGAGGAAACTGAGGCAGACCCATGTAACATGCTTAGCACATTACAGAGCACATAGGAAGAGCTTCTTACATTTTTAGGTAGAGTTTGAAGGCTTCAAAACTGGTGTAAGAATCAAACAAGAGAACCCACAGCAGAGGCCCTTATAGTGCAGCTTGGCTGCTTCTCTTCTCCCAAGAAGGTTACTGACGAGACAAGCTGCCACGTAGCAACGCCACCCTCTGCTCACAGTCATCCTCCCTTTCAGCCTCTTTTAGAGGTTACTGCAGGGCTGAAGCTGAGCCAAGACTTATCTGCAGGAAGTAACCCAACATGCTGTAGCTGCTTTAAGAATGCCTGCTGCCTGCTACTCCTCAGCCACTGACGGCCGATCGAGGCCCTGAACCTCCTCATCTGTGTTTCTGCTCGCAAGGTCCCACCTATCCACAGAGAAAAACATCCTCCCGCCTTTGATCCACCTCCCACCCAAACTGTGAGAGCGGCTCAAGCCTGACTTCCTATCAGAGCTCTCCCTCTGCCTGACAATTTATTGTCCTTTAACATTTTGTATCTTAAACTTTTTTCTTCTCACCCAGAACATAAGCTCACTATGGGCAGAGACTATGTTTTCACCTCTCTGCAAGCCCCAAAGCATCAACCTGCACCCGGTGGGTGCACAAACAGCGGCTGATCTAAATTTAGGCAGTAATGCTCAGTAATCATTAAAACGTAAGTATTCTTCCAGATGGGTAAGTCGTGTAGAAGATTTTCCCAAGTAAAAACTGAACCAGCAAAAACTGATATTCGTGGTGTCTTCTCTTTATGAGAAAATGGCCTGTTCGCTTAGGCAGCACTTACCTGCTTCTTCCTCCTCACCCAAATTCAGCACAATAATGCAGATGTGCTTTCTCAACTGGCGTGCGTTGGAGAACCTGCGACGGCATTTGCTGCACTCCAAGTTGCTGGGAGCCAGGCCGTGCCCTTCCTCGGGAGCCGGCGGGCTGTCCTCGCTGGGGCTCACGAGGCTTTCTGCCAGCTCATCTTCAGGGCACTGCTTCTTCGTGGACCCTTTGGGCCTGCCTCTTTTCCTCTTCACTACCAAAAACTCTGTAAAGGAAAAGAGAAGGATTGACAGAGTCACACGGCGAGACGTACCGGTCACAGGCTCAAGCTTCCACATCTGAGAATATGTTCAGGTTTCACATTTTATTAAAAATGAAAAATCTGTAGCAATTCCAGAAATTAACAGCTGCAAACAAATAATATCCTTAGTGCTAATGGCACTGCATCTACATATTAATGTATAATCAATCCTACACTATTCTGAATTAAGAATATTATTTAGTCAAAACCTTTGCACATCCCTCTGTGAAGCTGGGTGGATTTTAAGTTGTCAGTCCCCAATTCACAAACCATGCTCCTTGTTAACCACCATTTCCGATTTAAATCTAATTCTCAGAAATAGCTTAAGGACTTCTTTATAAAAGACTTTCAAAGGCTGCTTAGCTTTGCATGTCCTTAATGAGTTATACAACTATTCAAATTATTTCATAGAGTCATAATTATTAGAATCAAAGTGTCCTGAGGAAAAAGGGAGAAATTAATTACAATCTAAAGCCACAAATCACAGGACTAAAGACAATACTGATATTTTTCAAGTTTCCTAGCAACTAAGTGATTTTAAATGTGATGATCAGAGCCACTTTAACAAGTTCTGAATCCTTTTGCAACTTGTGTCTCCTCTTGATTAGCCATCCATTTTAAGGGAGATAAGAATGAGACAGCTCCGTAATGGGGGTGTGGGTGAACAGGGGCCAGTGGGGTCACGGCACTACACAGCTGCATGAAGGTGGAGCGGGGTGGTCTTGCATGATGTGGCGTGAGAGGCAGCCCCGAGAATCTGCGTGGGACTGTTGCCACCTGCCATCCCCCACCCACCATTAGAGAGGCATCTACCTGCCTGAGGATGGCATTTCAACAGTCCTGGGACCTAACATCCACCTGTAGAATGAGGGGGTCGTCAAGAAGCCCTTCCACTCTCTCTAAAGCTCTGACTCTGGGCAGTTAGCCACACTGCTAACCACTGCCACCATGAGGATGCATGCAAGTCACTCACTCGTAACAGCCTCAAGGAAATCAGAGAGAGGAGCCACAGAGGCCGAGGAGGGCAGCCCGGTTCTGGAGCAGAGGCTGTGGGGCAAGAATAGCATGGCAAGGGGCCTGCTTTGCTGTGGGGTCCCCAAGGACCCAGGGAGACCGGGCACCAGATGGGAAATAGGGGCCCTTGAAGGAGCAGAGCTTCTCCTGGGCTGGGAGGGTGGCCAGCCTTCCCTGGGTACAGCCAGCACAATGACTGCCTTTATCCCTCTCATTCAGGGCATGCTGGGGAGAGGGAGGGCAGGGAAAGAAAACAGACTTCACAACAGGAAGGCAAATGGAGAGACCAGATAAAACAGTGGACACGAGACGCTTCACTCCCTTTGCCCACACCACATTTCTCCAAGGAGAACAGGAGCTGCACTGACGCGGGCCTCCAGTGAGCACGGGAGGTGGAGGAGGAAGGAAGGAATGGAACCTACAGACTAAGGACAAACTGCCTGCCTCAAAGTCATCACAACTCTTTAATTATTATTCTTCACAACAGCGTGTACTGGTACAACCTACTGAAGCAGCAATTAATAGTCAGAGAAGCAGAATCAGTGGAGTGGCTATAAAACACCCACTTCGTGTCACATCCTCGGAGCTGCGGGAACATGTTTCGTAACAGTTTATCGACATCTGTGGCCCAGGCCTCACCCGGACGGCAGCCCCCAATGTCCTGCCCATGCGGGCATGGACGGGAAGGGGACACAGCGCTTCTGCACGGGGACATGCCAGTGCAGGCTGACAGCAAGTGCAGGGCCTACTGTGTGCGAGGCCCCGTGCTTGCCGCATAGCTGGGACACCGCCCCGCCGCCGTCCCTTAGAGACATCTGGCATCGCTACCCACAGACTGGGCGGGGGCTCAGGGGAGGCCGCGTCTGTGCCTTGACGGCTTTTTTATCCCCCTCAGCACCTGTCCTGGTGCCCTGCTCAACAGGCACCCAGTAAACTGTGGCAAAGAGGCTGACGAGCAGTGTGCAATCTGGTTGTCAAGGAAGACATGTAAAATCGGTGCTGAAAGCTCTGAAAAGCCTATGACACAACAGTGACAAAACGAATCTTACATCTTGCTACATCCATAATTCAGATCCTCAAGACCAGTTAGTTAGCTGAAAATGAAATATTCATAAATGAACTTGGAATAATTCAAGCACTGCAAACGAGTTGCTGCTGTCAACTACCCACATTTTAGACGAGAGCTCAGAACCTGGGAACTGGGCAAGGAAATTCTTGTAACCTCTAAATCAAAAAATTTTAAAGGAGTTACCTTTAATTCCTCTCCCTCCTTCCTAAATTCCTTGATTCACTCTGTCAGTGAACTCTGTGGGTGTTGTCCTAAAGACATCTGTGCCAAAAATGCCCCTCCAGTCCCAGGGCACCTTTCTAACACTTTCCAGCACGGCGCCAGACTCCAGCCTTCCCCTCCAGTCCTTCCCTGCCTCCACTCCTTGCGCTTTGTCACTGCCTCACTCTAGGGCCTTTCCCCACCGGGGTGGCTTTAGCACAACTCTCAGGGCTGGCATCCGAGGCCTTTAGCACATGGCCCCATCCTACCTAGTCAGCATGCTTGTCTCCCTCCCCCCCTTCCCTCCCTGTTCCTCCCTCCCCCACCCCCATTTCTCTTTCAATTGCTCAGTGCAATTTCCCAGGCCTCCCTAAATATGCAGATATTCCCTGTCCCCTCTCCCTTACCGGTCTAGTCCCCCACCCGTGCCCACCTCCTTCACCCCCAAACAGATTCCAGCTCAATCCTAACGCTGAAGCCCAGTTAAATCTCAGCACCTCCTGCCTGAGGCTGCCCCGGCTACTACGGAAACAGGGCAGCCTCCCCTCAGCGCCCTCGCCTTCTCGCCTGGGGGGCGACTCGTGGGCATGTCTGCTGATGCAGCAACCCTGACGTCTGCGCCCGCCCCTTAACTCCTGGGTCTCCGCCGGCTCTTGAACAGAGCCAGATACGCAGTAAGCACTTCATCAGTAACTACACATTGATCAATTACTTAATGATAGGAAAAGAGACATTTCTTTCAGTCCCAAGCTCCCAACAGGGGGAAAGAGGCTGAGCCACAGTGCACCTGAGACCCTCTGCTAAATCCATAGTTTGGGGGCAACTTCCTCTTAGTCAGAAAATCATCCTTGGAGATCCAAGGCCAAAGACTGGAAAGAGACAGAAAGAATCAGCAGAAGGCTTTTAAAGTCAATAAAAAGAAAACCTAAGTGCTATAGAAAAAACAGCCCATTATCAAAAATTTAATAACGTCGTCCTTTTATATGTACATCTTTCAAGTTTTCAAGGCACTTTCCCAACTATTGTATCATTTTATCCTCATGAAAACCTTAAGAGATGGATGGAGCAAACATAAGTTCTACAACAGAAAAAGAAAGTGGTGGACTGAGAGGTTAAAGTGGCTTAGGCCATCTTCCAGAACTACCTGCTGAGCAGACAGAGCTAAGATTCGGATTTCCTTATTCCCAAACAACAGTGGGCTCTTCCTGCTGAGTCATAAATCCCTCCAGTGTGGGTAACAAAGGTCAGTGAAGACATTTTAATAGAGCCAGTACGCCTGGTAGAGAGAGCGCTGGCTTGGAGTCAGGCAGAGCTGGGTTCACATCACCCTGAGCCTCAGTTCCATGTGAAGAGTAAATGCAAAACCTCCTCCACTTAGCAGTCACTGTTAATAAACGTAACCCATTAAAATGCTGAGCACAGTCCTTAGGGGGTGATCAATAATGGCATTGTTTATTATTATGGCCACAGTCTTTAACATTCTGACTTGGAATCTCTCTCTTAAGACACAATTACCTTTCCAGAAGAACACAGGTACATCCCTGTGATCTCTTCATTTTAAAATGTCTCACATACCAGGAAACCCAATACAGAATTAGAGGAAAACAAATTTCATTATGCCTAAGAGCATGGACAAAGTCAGCCTGCCCATCTTCTCACCTTGCAGCCCACTCTCTAGTCACACTAACTCGAGAATGTAGGAGAATTCTAAGAGACAAACATGTTAGGACCCTGACAATCTCCTTGACATTTACTTGCAAAGCACAGGAAGCAGCAAGGGAGCCAGTGAATTAGGTATCATAAGCCAGGCGGTGTGAGCCTCTCTGGCTTACGAGGGGTGCAGCATCTCCTCTAGGGCAATGGACTGCTTCCTCGCCTACAGGGCGCAGCTCTAGAGGAGAAGGCAGCCCAAGCCTCCTCCCATCGGCTTCGTCAGCAGTAACTTGGCAGTGCCACATAAAAGACTGCAGTAACGGGATTATGCAGCACGCGTGCCTCAGGCGTCACGCTAAGCATGTCACAAGCACTGCCTCATTTAACTTGTGAGGGAGGCATTAATATTAGCCTTATCACCTAGATGAAGACATTGAGGCTTAAGAAGATTAACTACTTTGCCCCAAAGTCACAGATCTAGGAAGTGGCAGCAGCAGGATTTGAACACAGGCCCGTTTGCCTCAGAGGCAGTGGACCTCACACCTGCACTGCAGCAAGTCCGTTTGGTCAGTTCACTTAATCTCAGAGCAGGGAGATGCAGACCCCTACTCTACGTTCTGCAGGAAAATGGCCTCGTAACCCAGCTGCAAGCCTTGAATTGATGGGACTCTGTGCAGTGAACAGCTTATAGATAGAAAGGGAAGCAGGAGGGGTGCAGTTTGCACTGTGCACTCACCTTGGACACAACCTGATCTCCAGTTGTCCGATCAGCAAAGTCACAGCCTTTGGGCTCAATGACTCCCTGCCATCGGCAAGGCATCCGTGGACGTGGTGCGGGCTGTGCCCTGCGTGAGGCGCCCACGGAGGGTGCAGCGGGGATGGGGCCTGACCCACATCTGTGGGCTCTGGCGCCGGCTGCCTCAGGCCCGAGGAAGAAGCACACTTTCTCTTTGTTCAACCAGGAGAAGCACCTATCTCTAATCTTTGCATAATCGCAGGATGCCCAGGCCGTCACGTGAAAGCTCCAGGACTGAAGCCTTAATCTGTCTTGATTCCAGGACACCCATGCTGCCCAGCAGAGGCTTCAGTTGTTGCAGACACAGTCAGGACAACACTCCTACATACACTCGAATGGCTTTCCTGGTGGAGACTTAGACATGGGCTCCCTGGGAAGCCTCCTTTCACCCTTCAGACTAGGTAAGCAACCCCTCTCTAGCAGGCTGTGCTTAGCCTTAGAGAAGCCCTTAACCCCACTGCACTGCCACTGCCCCTTGGCCTAATGCCATCCCCCAGCTGGGCGTCAGAGTCAGCAGGAACAATGCCACTCAGCGCAGCACCCTGGCGGTGGCAGGCAGGCCTGTGGCAGACATTTACCTAAGAAAGAAATGGGAGGAGAGGAGGGGAGGAAAAAGGAAAGGGAGGGGAGGATTCCTGTTGAGGGTCTGAAAGAGGGGAGAAGATGGAAAAGCCAAAGCAAGGCTCTCAGGAGAAAAATGTAAGTTCTTCTTCAAGGGATCCCAATCACCCCATCCTCCATCAGGATGGATTAATGCACACGCACATGCTCACACATACAAACTCGCCGTAGATACAGTCACACACACAAAGAACAGACACTCACAATCACACACACGTACTCACATCACAATCACACTCATACGTACCCATTCTCACTCATACAAATGTACACACACATAAGAGATTCAACTTGGTCCATTAGGCAATTTCTTCTTGGGCCAGAGCCGGAGATCTGATCAGAAAGAGAGGAGAAGAAGGAAAGGTTCTCAGGACACTTCCTACATGAGCAGAGGAGATTAAAGGGTATAAAATAAACTGGAAAAGCTAGAAACCTTCTTGCTATAAAGGGAGACGAAAATAGTAAATCAATTACTACTCAGTTGAAGGTTTAATGAAACCATTTCAATTATCTCTCATCTTAAAATGAATTGTGAAGGTTAAACCTGAGTGGAAATCATTAGAGAGAAACTAAGCCTCTACAAGCCTCAAATTTTATGAACTTTCACAAAAAGAAAAAGTTTGGAGTTCTTAATGAAAGATTTGAAGAAACGTTCTCTATTAAAAGCCTGAGTTTAATTGAAGTCTTAAGAAATACTTTTTAAAGCTAAACCACACAAGCACCTAATCTTCCAGCACATACAA